>JALGBA010003324.1:0-40958 GCA_023970755.1 Azemiops feae | reverse complement strand
CTAGAGATCTCCCAAGAGCTGGGCTATGACACACCATGAGTCTTTCCCAACTGTGAACTATTTGTGGTCATCCTAGGAGAGCCTCAGCTGGTTTCTTTTTACCTATGTGAAATTTTGCAGAGTGGTTAGAGCAGGAGTCTTCAAACTTGGCCCTTTTATGACTTGTGGACTTCAACTCCCAGAATTCCTCAGCCAGGCATTCCTAAAGTTTTCTGAACACAATGAAGGAACTGCAGCTTTCTTTTGAAATGCACCTTTCTGCTCATTCCTGCAGTGTCCTGTCTCTTATACTGAAAGTAAATATATAACCAGGTTGATTAATGGCTATAGATAACTTTATTCTTTCAACATTTGTCTAATGACTTTTCAGACTTTAAATATGGGCTGTGAACCTGCTTCCTCTTCAGTGTGGAATTTGACTTGGGTGCATGCTATGTTTTCAGATAGCTTGCTCTACATCTCCTTCCCAGATCTCCAAGAAGGTCTTCAATCTGTGGCAGGGGTCTTCAAACTCGGCTCTTTTATGACTTGTGGACTTCAACTCCCAGAATTCCTCAGCCAGGCATGCCTGGCTGAGGAATTCTGGGAGTTGAAGCCCACAAGTCATAAAAGGGCCGAGTTTGAAGACCCCTGGGTAAGAGAAAGATGGCTTGGGAGTGGTGAACTGAGGGCTCAATTCATCAAAAGAAACACCGTAAATTATTCAAATTCCAATATACAAGGTCCACCAGTCACCATGGGGTTTGCAGCATGTGCCTACAAAGGCTTATTCCGATGCAAACCTTAGATCTGGCCTTATCAGTCAGGTAATACAAATACAAATCTATGGAGGGTGCCGAGATGAACAAAGCATTTTTCTGTGAAGCACTGAAACAGGCGCACGCTTTGAGGGCCCTTCCAGTTTCTCTCAGTGGGTATATGAGTGCAGGCACAGACAGCAATTCCACTGGGACGGCTAGTCAGTTGAAAAGGCTTTACATGGGCAGAGACACCTTGGGAAACCCTTCAGAGTACTTATGGGAGAGAAAAAGGATGCCTCAACGCTTCAAGTATGAAACATGTTGTTCTTTGCAACGTGCTTTGAAGCACCCCCTTGGAGTGCTTTGCACGCTGTACTAGACAAGGATGGTTATGATGCTACTTCTTTACTAACTTCTTTACCTACGATGCGTTATTACTATTTGCATAATGAAGAAGACATTGCCTATTTTCCCCCCACACTGGGTTTAGTCAGAGCAGCTGTCGTTCTGTAATTTTTGATAAAATCTTCAGGTGCCCCCAGTGTCACATCTGAGACGTTTACTGGAAAGCAAGAATCTTTGCATAAATGCGGAGAATAAAATTCTGTTGGGTTCCTGGAAATAAGCCCCAGCATGTATGCATGCAGGCATTGTTCTTGTAAGAATTCAGGCTTGGCTAGGCGTAGGAGGATCCCTGGGAGATAACTGACATCTTTGGCCCAAGGAGAGGAATGACATCACTGATGTCATTTGTGACTGATGCAAATGATATAATTTGTATCATGTGTGCAGTGACACTGTGAACAGCATAGCAATAGCACTTAGACCTTATATACAGCTGCATAGTACTTTACAGCCCTCTCTAAGCAGTTTACAGAGTCAGCCTATTGCTCCCCCAACAATCTGGGTCCTCATTTGACTGACCTCGGAAGGATGGGAGGCTGAGTCAACCGTGAGCCGGTCAGGATCGAACTCCTGACACTGGGCAGAGTCAGCCTGCAATACTGCATTCTAACCACAAGGAAGGAAGGAAGGAAGGAAGGAAGGAAGGAAGGAAGGAAGGAAGGAAGGAAGGAAGGAAGGAAGGAAGGAAGGAAGGAAGGAAGGAAGGAAGGAAGGAAGGAAGGAAGGAAGGAAATAGCACTTAGTCTTATATACTGTAGAAATGTACTCTCTCGCTTGATCTGCCTTTTAGAGGTGACTTATTTTTAGTGAATAGCTTGGACAGTTTCTTGGAAGTTAGATCCCTCACTCATGTTCCAGCCTTCGACAATGTGCAGCACGGATCTCCATCATAACAGTCTTGACCCTTGTGGCAAAGCATTGAAATGGCTTTAGACCACAGCCAACTAACCATTCTCATTGGTTCTGGTTGATCTTCACGGCAGCGCTCAGCTATTTATTTTATAATCAGTCCGGCTCTTGTTGAGGAATAAACACTGTGAGAAAAATTCCAGTTTGCCAAGATGACCTTGGAGGTCATTTCATTTTTTCCCCCCTCCTTCCATTCCAGTCAAAAATTTACTTAGTCTCTTCCTTTAGGCCTAATCCAAAATCCATCTTAAATGTTTGCTGGGTGCAAAAAGCTGCTTGTATTTCTCCAATTTTGACATTGCTTATAACCCAGAGGCCGGTGGACTTCTGATAGCCTGACTTAAAAAGAGATTGCAGACCACAGGGCTACCAGATTTGGGCTGAAAAAACCCAGAAATAGTATAAAGAAGCAAAGCGTTTGCCATCTAGTGATCAACTTGATCTTTGCAAACCAGATTGTCAAACTCTTCTCCTCAGAGAGATTCCAGAGAGCCAATCTAACCTCTCCGGGAAGCAGATTTAATTTGACTCTGTATTCTAATTTATATTATTACGATGCCTATTGCTATTCATATTAGCTCTCAGATAAGGCATCTGCCACAGAATTTTGACAGGCTGCAAATCAATATGGAATCTCAAAAAAAAGCAATACAGGTAATCCTCAACTTACATTTAGTGACTGTTCAAAGGTACGTCACTGAAAAAAGTGACCTATAACCGTTTTTCACGCTGACCACCGTTGCAGCCTCCCCATGATCACGTGATCAAAATTGAGACGCTTGGCAACTGACTCATATGTCTTCAAAAGAACTTCGAGGCATTGTTTACCTTAAAGAATCTTTATTTTGAGTAGCATAACATCGGCACTGCATAATCAAAGCCAAAAACTGAATTCCCCTCCCCTGAGCACATAGTATCAAAGCACAATTCCCTCCTTCAATTAACAGTCATAAATCACATTCCCCAATTAGCTTGAAGCATGGGCTTCCTCTTCAGTTCTCCAGCCCGCCAATTCCTTATCAGCTCTGGTTACGATAACCTTGTTTCTCACGCTAGGTTTAGTGTTGTTATGTCTAGCTGGACTCTCGTTCACATCCCCCCTCCCAGCATCATCTAACTCTAAAAGCAAAAGGTAAAAGATGGTTGTATTTCCGTCTGTTGTCGATGCAAAAATATCCGATGTTAGCAGCGTTGACACTCATATTTATGACGGTTAGTGTCCTGGAGTCATGTGATCGCCTTTTGTGACCTTTTGACAAGCAAAGTCAATGGAGAAGCTAGATTCCCTTAACAGCCATGTTACTAACAACGGCAGTGATTGACTTAACAACGGTGGCAAGTGAGGTCATAAAACGGGGCAAAACTCACTTAACAAATGTCTCACTTAGCAACAGAAATTTTGGGCTCAGTTGTGGGGGTAAGTTAAGGGTTACCTGTATATCATCAAAAATGGGTGGTTAAAAAGAGGGATGATTTAGACTGAGTTACCTTTTTTTTTTTTCCCTTCTGGCTTCAGGAAGCAATAGGTGAGGATCTACGCAGGCGCTGGTTAGTTTTTCTTAAAAAAAACACAAACAAACAAAGAAACAAGATCTGGGGGTTGAAGCAAATCCTCTGATTCTCTTGGTAACACAGCCGAGCCACCGAAGGGCAACCGGTACCAAAAATTATGCAAAGCTTTTAATTAAAAATTGCCTACGAGCAAAGGAGGTTAGCTGTCTTCCTGCCAGGGGCTTCTTGGAAAACTTTTCGAAGTGCTGCAAATTGGATTGCACTGAAATCTAATAACAGAGCAGCAGACTTGGGGCTGAGCGATATCGATTGACATTTTTTTTTTTTAATAAAAAAACATTCAAAGACAGCAACGAGAGGGAGAGTGTATTTTTTTCCCCGTTTTTTTCTCTCTCCCCCTTTTTTTCCCCCTTGAGCTGAGCTGAACTATCAACCAAGGCAAAGCCAGAACTTAGCAATAGCAATAGCATTTAGTGATAGTGATAGCACTTAAGACTTATATACCACTTCACAGTGCTTTACAGCCCCCTCTAAGCGGCTTAGAGTGTCAGCCTGTTGCCCCCAACAATCTGGGTCCTCATTTTACTGACCTCGGAAGGATGGAAGGCTGAGTCAACCTTCAGCCAGTCAAGATCGAACTCCTGGCAGTGAACACTGTGTTAGCCTGCAATAGCGCTTCACAGCATTTTCTGCGTGATTTACAATGTCAGCATATTGGCCCCAATAATCTGGGTCCTCATTTTACCAACCTCAGAAGGCTAGAAGGCCGGGTCAACCTTGAGCCGGTCAGAATCGAACTACTGGCTGTGGGCAGAGACAGCCTGCAATACTGCATTGTAATCACCACCAGGGCTCCTAGGTCTTAATTATAGTCTTAATTCTAAATTCATTCATGTACTGGGCTACAAAATACTGCTTTGCGCTGGAATAGAGCAATGGGTCACCAACTAGTAAAGGGGTTGAGAAGACTCCACATGTTTGAGGCTACAGATTCCCCTACAGACAAGAAGCAATGGTGGAAGCTCATCAGAGGGAGATGCAACCTGGAATTAGGGAAGAATTTCTTGACAGTAAGAAGGATTAATTAATGGAACAACTTGCCTCCTGGAGTTGTGGATGCTCCATCGCTGGAGGTTTTCAAGAAAAGATTGGACAACCCTATGTCTGGAATGGTTTAGGATCTCTGGTCTGAGCAGAAGGTTGGACTAGAAGACTTCCTCTTCAAGCCCTATGATTCTATCCCATGAGCCCTGGTAAACTGAGTCATGGAGCAGGGATTGACAAATTAAGGTCCAGAAGATCTGAAGGACATCAGGTTTCTAGTCCAGAGTTTGTCTGTCAAATATTACGATTCATCTTCAGGACCATCTCTGAGCTGCAAAAACATCAAGAACAACAAGATGGTAACAAAGAGATATAGAAAACTGAAAGCTTTGACTTATATCTGAGAGCTATCTAGATGCTTGCATCCCATGACATGATTAATCTTGCTATCCATTTGGTCACCAAAAAAAAAAGCTGCCTTGTTCCTGTCTTTTCCAGATGTAACCACTAGGCAACTTCATCTAAGAGATGAATGGGGTGGAAAAGCAGAAACTATGGAAAGAACAGCTTGAATTAAGACTGGAAAGTTCTGGGTTCAAACCTTTACCCAGTGATGAAATTCATGGTGCAGTTGAGATTAATCATGTTTTCACGGTCTGGCTTCAGAGGAGTGCGGAGCATAAAAACTGGCAAGGAAGAGAAACATGTATGTTGCCCCAAGGAACATAATCAATAAAGAAGTCGGACCACATCAGCCAAAGGCTTATCTTCTCCAGCATTCTGTATTTTGTGCTTACTGACTCGCAGATTATTTAATTGTCCTTCAGGCCCTTTGTCTAGATTTATTTATCCCATATGGGTTTATTTGTTTTTAACTTGGTATATGTATAGCCTATCCAGAAAATGTATTATCTTCCTATAATGGAAATTGTCAAGGTGAATCTTGCTCCCCTTGGCCAAAGACAACATTGGTTCACATCCTATTAATCAAGAAATGCTGGAATCAAGCCACATTGTCTTTTAGTTTCCTGGAAGCTCAGTGCCAACCCAGTGCTATATATTTTAAAAAGAGACAGTCCTATCAGCTATTTTGGGGGCTAATTCATTTGCAAGAATTAGCTGTTTAAAAATAGCCACTTGTTTTATTTTATGTATATTTCATCTATCTATCTATCTATCTATCTATCTATCTATCTATCTATCTATCTATCTATCTATCTATCTATCTATCTATCTATCTACCTACCTACCTACCTACCTACCAACCTATCTACCTACCTACCTATCATCTGTCTGTCTGTCTGTCTGTCTGTCTGTCTGTCTGTCTATCTATCTATCTATCCATCCATCTTGCTTTCTTTTGGCTTTATTTATTCTTTATCATTCAGAATTTTAAGGACAGGAGTAAGAATCAGAAGCTCCTAGGAACTGATTTTCTACCGCACTGGATTTATTACTGTGGGCTAAAAAAAAATAAAAAAAATCGGGAGAACTCACAATGTTGGAGGTTTTGCCTGTCTTTTCTGCCATCTAGAGGTCATATATGTTTTTGCAGACTATATATTGTAGATCTAAGCTCTAGCTCTCTAGCGCCATCATCAGGTGGCCTGCTGCTTTCCTTTTGCAGAAAGTTTTTGAGATCTCAAATTTCACCTACTTGTTTTCTATTAGCTGCAGTGGCAGGCAATGCAATCCACATTGGGTTACCCGGCTTCCGTTCTTGCTTTTAAAAGATTGATTTAATTAGAAATAAAAATTAAAAGGGAAGCTGACATGCTGCAAAGCAGGATGCCTCTCATATTATCTTGATCTGAAGAATCTTTTTGAACTCTGCATCTGACATGGAAGCATTCTCAAAAATAAAAAATGGCCCATTGCGGCAGCAATTTTGTGAATACATGTAATCCTTGTTTAGCAACTGCCTGATTTAAGCAACCATTTGCAGATTCAGCAGTGATGAAGGAGTAACTTGGCAAACAACCCTCTCATTTCGTAGGCCTATAAAGCAAAGCAAAGCAAAGCTGAAGTCAATCATAAACAGTCATGGTTTCATTAAGCCACTGCTTCACTTAACAAGTCGCTGGTCCTCAGTGTAGTTGCTAAACAAGGACTACCTATAATCAAAGCTCCTGAACATACATACAGACAGGTAATTTACGAATGGGTGGAGCTATCTGAAATTCTTACCATTCCAGCTCTGTACTTTGACCCTTCCTGGATCTCTGCACAATTCTTCATTTTGAAATATCTCCACCTCTAGACTCCAAATTATGAGATGGGGAATGGATGCACATACTGTATATAACTTTATTTTTAGGCTGAATACACTATCTTGCCATCTCTGTTTTTTTACTGTGTGGTTTTTTTACCCCTACACATCCCCTCATCCTCTACCATCTTTGTCCCTATCCTCTCTATCCCTATCTTTTACCTCTGTCTCTGTTTATCTCAGTCTATCTATCTCTATATCTATCTATGATTAGGGGACTGTAGGCTAAAACATATGAAGAACGGTTGCAGGAATTGGACATGTCTAGTTTAATGAAAAGAAAGACTAGGGGAGACATGATACCAGTCTTCCAATATCTAAGGGGTTGCCACAAAGAAGAGGGAGTCAAGCTATTCTCCAAAGCACCTGAAGGCCAGCTAAGAAGCAACGGATGGAAACTAATCAAGGAGAGATCCATCCTAGAATTAAAGAGAAATTTCCTTCTGCTGAGAACAACTAACAAGTGGAACAGCTTGCCTCCAGAAGTTGTGGGCGCTCTATCACTGGGGGTTTTTTTAAGAGGAGATTGGACAACCATTTGTCTAAAATGGTATGGGATCTCCTGCTTGAGCAGGGGGTTGGACTAGAAGATCTCCAAGGTCCCTTCCTAACTCTGCTGTTCTGTTATCTCTTTTTCTATCTATATCTCTTATCATTTCCATGACTTTCTCTTCCAAACCACAACACAAGGTCATCGACCAATAATTCTGTCCTAAACGCTATGCCAATAACTTCCTAACTTTTGCCCAAATTAAACTTTATTTTTCCCTGCTTCCCTCCTCTGGTATTTTACTTTTCCTCCGTTCTCTTTTCCCTAGGTACAGAACCTATTTATGCTACTCACTCATTCTTCTGTACGTTCCTCTTCATGCTGCATAAGCTTGTACACTTGTTATTAAACCACTGATGGACTTCTTTATCCAATAATCCTCAGCCAAGTGGATGAGACCACGATTAGAACAAAGTGAAGAAGGCAACAACCCTCAACAAGAACTACAATCTTAAAAGATGGACAGAGAAAGACTGGAGAGGAAGCATGACACATCCTACAGGGGAGGGGTAAAGCATATTTTTGGGGACATTATATGAAAGGTTTGCCACCTGACATGATACATTTAGTTTTAAGATCCTGTGGCATCAATGCCCTATTTCACACAAGGTAGCTATAATTTTCTCTTTTCCTTTTTTTACAATTGTTTTCTTTTTTAAAAAAAAATCTGTCCTCTGATAATTGATTTTGCACGAACTGTTGAAGAGGAAGGGGCAAAGCTCTTCTAAAGAAAGGCTCTTTTTGAATAGATACTTGTGGTTAGGATTATTATTATTATCATTGCCGCCCCCTCCACTCTCCTCTTTTTAAATTATTTCTTTTGAAAACATTGATTTTAAAAAAAAGGCACATCTTAACGTGATGAATATTCACTGTCAATAATATTTATTTTTAAATAGAAAAAAAAATAAAAGATTGGAAACAAGGTAAGACATTTGTTTATAAACTGTATTGTATATTGCTGAATAACAGTTGAATAATAAAAAAGGAGATTTTGAAATAAGGTTTTTTTTTAACCAAGATCTGAAATTCCATCTTTTCACCCGGTGATATTGGGTTTTCTAGAGGAACAAAAATTACTAAAGGATTTTTCCTCCTTTTATAGAAAAAAAAAAGGAGTTTTTTCTTAGGCAAAGTGCAATAAATCAGTGATTGTGGGTCAGGACCATGGAGAGCTCTTAGGATTGCAGGCTGAATATAGCTCAATAATAAGGCAGGAATTTGGTTCAACATCTGGATTGGTTATTACGGAAATAGATGATATCTCTCAAGAGGTGGTTTTTGACCCATAACAACTAGTTTCTGAGCTTTAACAGCTTGCTATTTGCATTTTCTATTCCAAATTATCTTGGACTTCCTTTCATATTTGCCCGTAGCTAATACATTTGATCTTCCTATAAGGTATGTAACTGTTCCCCATTTGATTGCTGCATTGTGAAAATTGAATGAACAGATTTCACCCAGCTGATAAGAGTGGTTTCAATTTCAAAAACTTGGTTTTTACTCTTTTGTTAAAGACATCCAGTACTCCCAGCCATTGACAAGTCATTACATCGCTGAGTGCACTTTGAACAAGTTGTGTTTGAAACCAAAGAAAAAGTCACTGGTATAAACCATTTCTGTCCTTTGAATCCTTGTAATGTTCCTTGACAGTGCCTTTGATTGAGGAACTGTGAAGGCTACTAACCCACAGTGCTTCAGCACTTGGATTGTGGCTAAAACCAAAGTGATTTGGAGGTGGCAGTAACTGTGAGACTGGCTCCCACAAAAGACACTGTGTTTAGCCTCACCGACTAAGCCCCATCTAATTCACACTGTGAACTGAACCCTTGAATAAAACCTTAATAAGACTACACCTGGAATACTGCATCCAGTTTTGGTCACCACAGTACAAAAAAGATGTTAAGACTTTTGAATAAATGCAGAGAAGAGCAACTAAGAGGATTAAAGGCCTGGAGAGTAAAACATATGAAGAACGGTTGCAGGGCTTGGGTATGACTGTTCTAATGAAAAGAAGGATTAGGGGTGACATGATGGCAGTGTTCCAACATCTAAAGGGCTGTCACAAAGAAGAGGGGGTCAACTTATTTTCCAAAGCACCAGAGGGCAGGACAAGAAACAACAGATGGAAACTAATCAAGGAGAGAAGCAACCTGGAATTAAAGAGAAACTTCCTAACAGGGAGGACAATTAACCAGTGGAACAGCTTGCCTTCAGAAGTTATGGGTGCTTCCATCACTGGAGATTTCTAAGAAGAAACTGGACAGTCATTTGTCTGAGATGGTATAGGGTCTCCTGGTTGAGCAGGGGGTTAGACTAGAAGACCTCCAAGATCCCTTCCTGATCTATTCTATTCTATTCTATTCTATTCTATTCTATTCTATTCTATTCTATTCTATTCTATTCTATTCTATTCTATTCTATTCTATTCTATTCTATTCTATTCTAATATGGGGCACATGTAGAACCTGAGTCACATCAGAACTATGTGCCCCCCACATGCAATAAATGACTATTAGCTTGCAAGCATTGTCTTTAGCTAAAAGGTGATGGGTGATATGAAGGCAAACCCTTTGCTATGTCCTTAAAATCTTAGCAGAAAAGATTTGTGTGTGGGGGGGGGAGGGTTGTTTGTTTATTTCTAGCCACCAGATGATCTCCCAAGGCCCTTAGTCTTCTGAATCCAATCTACCCTTTCAAATTATAGGTTCTGGATGAATGCCGATTTGATCCACATTTTCTGAAAAGAATCACATGGCTTGATCTAAATAAATTGTCCTTGACTTTCTATTTTCTCTCTGCATTTACATTCTACACATTAGTCACAGACTCAATTATCTGCGTAAGGAGTTGACATCAATTAAAAGGTTTTGTGTGTGTGCTGGAAAACCAAATGTAATAATTGGGGGAGGGGGCTCTATCCCACTCCTGCCCTCACGCCCCGCTGCAGTTTTTAATCATATTAGTAGAGCAGAAGAACACAGAAGTATAAATCCAAGGCAATGAGGGGATGTGTGTTTGTGTGTGCACGCGTGAAAAAAATCAACAATAATCACATCAGAATTCAACTGTAATGTGGAGAATATAACTCTAGAGCCAAAAAGAGAACTAGGAAAAGGTTGAAGTCATCTGCAAAAATGGAAGCAGAAAAGGTTTCTACATGTCTAGTTAAAAGAATTGTATCCATTGAATTAGGTAAGGTCATTCTATCTGAAGCTTCGGAGAGCCACCACAATCAATGTTGGTACTATTAAATTAGAAAATCCTAGATTTAAACCATGTAACAATTCTATGAGATAGTGTTGAAAATGGAATTATGTGACCAAATGGAAGATCTGGATTGAAGGTTCCAGGTCCACCCTCAACTACTCAGTCTTCTCCAAAATTATAATCTTCAGGATGGTTGGAACAGAGGCATGGGATCAAAATTCCATGAAATATTAGTACTGCTTTATAAATCCTTAGTAAGACCACACCTAAGATACTGCATCCAGTTTTGATCACACTACCAAAAAGATGTCGAGACTTTGGAAAAAGTGCAAAGAGCCACTAAGATGATTAAAGGCCTGGAGACTAAAACATATGGAGAACGGTTGCAGGAATTGGGTATGGCCAGTCTAGAGAAAAGGAGGACTAGGGGTGACATGATAGCAGTATTCCAAAATGTGAGGGGCTGACACAAAGAAGAGGGAGTCAAACTATTTTCCAAAGCATCAGAAGGCAGGACAAAAAGCAATGGTTGGAAACTAATCAAGGAGAGAAGGAATTTGGAATTAAGGAGAAACTTCCTAACAGTGAGAACAATTAATCGGTGGAAAAGCTTGCCTTCAGAAGTTGTGGGTGCTTCATCACTGGAGATTTTTAAGAAAAGACTGGGCACTTGTCTGAAATGGTATTGAGCAGGGGGTTCCACTAGAAGACCTCCAAGGTCCCTTCCAGCTCTATTCTGATTGATTGATTGGAATTACAAGACTAAGTATTCTCAGCCAATAGGTACCAAACAGAAGGAAGTGGCTGCAATGGTGTATCCCATTGAATTTTATCCTGGGTCATCCTATTCTTGCCAAGAAGTAAAGATCTGGTGGATCATGCAAAGCATCCATTGTATCCTACAGCCCTTTCATCACTGAAAGGATCCCTTCATAGGATTCGTGCATGGGCACAAATTTTGAGCAACCAAGCTCCATCTCATTCACTGTGCACAGATAGTTTTGCTTTTAATTTCAATTGTGAGAATTTGGGAATAAATGTTGCTCTTTCAGAAGGTTTAATGGGCCTTGTCATTACAGTGTCTCACAATATTAGGACTGAACATTCTCTTCTTGGCTTTAAAAGAGCTTTGTGTCTTCTCCTCACCACCCGCAATCCACTAACTGGCCACTAACTCATGATATCCACCCTTCAGAAATACTATTGAATTGGCCAACGGAATAATGGAATCTTTAACGAGTCTGTTGAAGAAATTGGAAGGCTATCCTGTCATGGAGCCCAGTGTCCCAAAGGTGTTTTTTTTTTCAAAAAGCACCAGTCCAGTTGCCTTTTGGAAAAAGCAGCTTTGGAACAACTGTGAGTGGGATGATTGAGAATCTCCATAGACATTTAGCCCAGCGTTGGATTAGCGAACACAACAGGGCATGCAGTCACTTTCTTCATGAAGAAAAGTGTGTATTAAGAACATGTTTCAGAAAATGACAACAGTGGGCCAACTTCAGGTGGACTCAGAAGCTAAGAAAATTGTACCTGGTTGGGATTTAGATGAGAGACCACCAGTAATATTAGGACTCTGGCCTGAATTTGAAAATTCTCCAAAAAGAAGGTAACAGGGAACCATTTCTCTACTGTTCCCAAGAAAATTTCCACGACTGCTGTTATGATTAATGCTATTATTAAAAGATCGTGACATCATGCTTTGGCACCTAGCTGAGCTTTTTGTAGCCTTTCATCAAAAAATACAAAAAGCTTATTTTATTTTATTATTTTTAGAAGGCATTCTATATGGCCCCATCCAGGCCTTCATTTAAAAAAAAATACAACTTTGCATTTAACCTAAAGCAGAAGCTGAAGACCCAGAACCCATGAACATATTAAAAGTAGAAACGTGAATGTAAAAGCTTTTTTAAAAATTAATTAAAAAAATAAGCACGGCTTCTCTAAAAGCCCAATTAACTACAGTACATCAACTCATTAAAACAGCCCTGTCTTTTTTTTCAGGATTACAGGAAAAAGACATAGCGCGCCCCCCCCCCCCCAAGTGGCTGCTTTAATGAGAGACTTTAGCAAAGTTCATTATTCACTGTCACAGAAATTCAAGTAGTTACTATTGCAAGTCTCCCACGATTTATTATTTCATTAAAAAAGAGGAACCGAAAAGATATGATGGGATCAAAAAAGTCAATGTCTTAATTAATGCTTCTAGCCAAGACAGATTAGCAGAGCTTAACTGGGAGAATATTAATTCACAAGTGCAGAACACTCATTTAAAATTGTAAAAGCATCCACAGCAAGGTAGAAAGTAATGAGGATGTCTCTAGCAAATTTAAGTACTTTTTATCCCGGGGATTGCAGAAGGGGAGCTGAGCAGAGACAGTTGACACTCTCCTAGTGAAAATCAGAATACAATTCTACATATGTTGGCTCAGGGGTAGACTCCACGGCTTTGTGTCACTATCAACAAAGATAACAATAAAGAAGAGAACTTGCTACACATTTTTATAGAAGAGAATATTTGTAGTTCAGGGTTGAACTGTGGGTTTCTTGGTGCTCTCTCAGCTTGGCTGTTCTCTTGCAGACATTTCATTACCAAACTAGGTAATATCATTAGTGTTAAGCAGGGATGGTGTTCCCTAGTTGGGTAATGAAACGTCTGCAAGAAAATAACCAACCTCAGAGAGCATCAAGGACCCCACACAATCATTACGAGTATCAGTGCAATTTTAGAAATAGTTACTATAATTTATTTGTCGCCTTTTCGGAACCACCCACAGCCCCCTCACAGAGGGGCTATGGGGGTGTTCAATAAAATATGAAAACATAAAAACATTGCCGTGAGTCTTTCCCAGCTGTGGACTATTTGTGGAGAGAGCCTAGTTTGCTTTTTACACAACCTATAATAAAGTTAAAATTTTAAAAAGACTCAGAGATGATGAAAACAAGGTTGAAAACTAATTCAAAGACAAAGAGAGGCTTTTGGGATGACAACCAGCCCCACAGCTGCATGCCTCTTTACACGTTTCCACGCAAGGCTGCAGAGCCACGTTTTCACACCTTTCCAGAAAACCAGGAATTATTATATCTTTATACAGGTAAGTCCTCAATGTACAGCCACCCGTTGAGCCCAAAATTGCTGTCACTAAGTGAGACACGTGTTATGTGAATTTTGCTCTATTTTACAACCTTTCTTGCCATCGCTGTTAAATGAATCTCTGCAGCTGTTAAGTTAGAAACGTGGTGGTGAAGTGAATCTGGCTTCCCCATTGACTTTGCTTGCCAGAAGGTCGCAAAAAAGGATCACGTGACACCCCCCCCCCAGGGACCTTGCAACCGTCATAAATGTGAGTCAGTGGCCAAGCCTCTGAATTTTGATCCCATGACCATTGGGGATGCTGCAAAGGTCGTAAGCGAGAAAAACGGTCAAAAAGTCTGGGTTTTTCCAGTGCCTTTTGTAACTTTGAACGGTCCCTAAATGAACTCTTGCCAGTTGAGGATCACCTGTACAATAAGATATAAACACTCATTATTTCATTATTTTCATGTGTGACTGCTGCATTAGGTAATGAGGGCGTTCACTTGAGCAGATGACAGACACGTTGCAAAAATAAACTTGATAACCTTACTTCCAAATTTTCACAGGTCTTTGGATTTTTTCAAGGCAGTTTCTCCTTTCAGTTGCAAATTTACACTCGCTTCTTCCTCATCGCCCGCGAATGATGCAATGAAAGCGGTTCCCTTTCACGCCAACGCTTCCGTTCGGATGACGGAGAACGACAGACAAAAGAGGGCTTTGCAAATTCTGCCCGTGCTGTCTTTGTCTCCGTTTAAAGTCAGACGGAGTAATAACTATACCAGGCAATGATCCAGAACAAGCAGGGCTGGTACTGACTATTGATCACCCTGTTGGAAAACAAGGAAGCCGGGAGCCTTCTGGAGAGACAGGACATGTTCAGGTGCCAAAGGCAGCATGCGCTAAAAATGCAAAGGCCGTCTCCTTTTCAATTTCCACTGTTCAGGGCATGCTTGTTTCCGTGTAGGTCGCCTGAGTCGGGTGATCCGAAACAAGGGTGAGGAAACCCCAAATCTGAAGACGTCCAAAAATGTCTTCGCAGTGCTGTGCAGGTTCTGAGGTTTTGCTTGATAAAAAAATATACAGGAAACCAGAAGTTGCCTTCAAGCTTTACGTTTTTATTCAGCTGAACAAAGACGGGCTTCTCTAAAAGAGAGCAAAAGCCTCAAATATCAGAAAAGCCTTATTTTTTACACCTTCTTTGATTACATAAGCAATTCACCCAGCAAAGCTGACACACATTAAGATAAAGACTTCGCCCTTTAAGGCTGGCACACTGTAGATAAGAAGGAAGAAAGCAGAAGTAGCTAAAAATGTTCCCTTTGGGGTGTTTCCCTAGGACACCAGATGTTCCCTTTTGGGTGTTTCCCTAGGACACCAGATGTTCCCTTTTGGGTGTTCCCCCAAGACACCATATATTCCCTTTTGGGTGGTTTAGGTGTTTCCCTAAGACACCAGGTGTTCCCTTTTGGGTGTTTCCCTAGGACACCAGATGTTCCCTTTTGGGTGTTCCCCCAAGACACCATATATTCCCTTTTGGGTGGTTTAGGTGTTTCCCTAAGACACCAGGTGTTCCCTTTGGGGTGTTTCCCTAGGACACCAGATGTTCCCTTTTGGGTGTTTCCCTAAGACACCATATGTTCCTGGGTGGGATAGGATATTGGGTGTTTCTTTTGCTGTCCTTTTATGACCTTGCATTCATGGTTCTGCAAGTGGCCAGAGATCTGCACGTATTCACAATTGACAACTGTCCCCTAAGTCCGGGTCAACAGCAGGAAAAACGAGGAGGAGGTAAATTAGACCGGAGTCACAGACAGATCGTGCTAATTGTTTGGCCTAAAGGAGGAAAAACTATAGAAGACCATTCCCAAGGAGACGTCCTACAAGGTCAGCAATGTGTATGGCCAGAGAACATGAGGAGGGAAGAGAACTGATAATGGATAAACAGCTATAGGTGGCCGGCAGAAGCCAGGATGCTGTCATGCACACTGCGGTGTGAAATAAAAAAAAAATTAAAACTCACAGTGTTCAAGGTGTTTTTCAGCCAAGATGTGTTTTGTTTTAGCAAAACACATCTTTAACTTGTGGCTCTAATTCAGTGGTGGCGAACCTATGGCACGGGTGCCAGAGGCAGCACTCAGAGCCCTCTCTGTGGGCACTCGTGCCATGCCCCAGACATGGCAACCATCCCTCTTCAAGCAGCTGCCCGCTAACTCGCCGAGGTCCCACATGGCCAGATGCATCCCAGCACAGCTGGTTTCCCTCCCCCCATCCCATCCCATCCCTCCTGGCCTCGCATGCTCTCCTTTTCCCGGGCACGACCCACTGCATCGCCTCCTCAGCTGTTGGCCAGCCATCGAGCTCAGAGGCGGCTTCTCTGAACTGCTGGCAGCGGGCTGCAGAGCCCTAGAGTGCGCCGGTTGAGGGGCCAGCAGGCTGTGGCTGCTGACAGACACCGTTGGCCCCCATGCACTCGCTGGCCTCTGTGTGCGGGGGCCGATGGTGTCAGGCAGCAGCCGCCCCGGCCCCTGCCTCGCCTTGCCCTGCGACAATGGCACCCCTGCCCTGCCTGGCCTCGCCCCGCAGGATGAGCCTCCTGCCCACCGTCCCACCTGCCAGAGACCCCCTGGATCTCCCCCAACCCTGTCCGGCCCCCACAGGAGGGACATCGAGGTGACCACGCCCACCTTGGCCACACCCACCCATTCTGCCACCACAGCCACGCCCACCCAGTGGGCCACACCCACCTGGCACCCGGCGATAAATAAGTGGGTTTTGGGTTGCAGTTTGGGCACTCGGTCTCTAAAAGGTTCGCCATCACTGCTCTAATTGATCCCAGAATTATAGTCGTAAGTTGTGTTAAGGAGTCACCACATTCCTGTGCCCGGTGTTGCAGTCTTTAAGCAAACGCTGTGGTCAAACTCATATTCACCAAAGGGTGTTTTTTTTTTTTAATGGAAACCAGAAGTAAACGCCGGAAACCGTCAAAAACTGCTGAAAATCACAAGTCATGTGATGCTACAAATGGCGGTCAATATGACCCAGTTGCTAAGCACCCAAAATGGAGTCACATGACTGCAGGGGCTGGGTGTGGCCATCGGAACTTCTAAAACAGTCGTAAGTAGCTCTGGAGAGGGCTGTCGTAAGTCCAAACAGTCGTTAAGCAAGGACTACCTTGGGGAGAGGAATTTTAATTCTCTGAATTTTTTCTTGAATTCTAATTTTCTTAAAACTCTGACCAGTATCCAAGCAAGTAAACATGCATCAGTAGAACTGACACTGAAAGCACAGGAGCTGCTCACCTGGACTTGGCATCCCACGTGACAGCTCTCTCTCTCTCTCTGTGTGTGTGTGTGTGGAAGGGAGAATGCAATAAAACTTGACATTTGAAATTATTTCGTTCCCTGAAATGGGTCTGGCTGAGAGTATAGTCTTCTGGTTCACATGCAACTTGTTGGTGGGAAGAGAAAGACTCCCGCTTGGGTGACCTTCAAGATACGATGGAGTTCAGCTTCCACCTAGGCATGGGAATGATGGGGGCTGAGACCCAACGTACCTAAACGGGGGAAGGTTAGCATATGAGAAATGTTGAACAGAAGGGCTATAGGCCTTCTGCACAGAAAAAGGTAATAATCCGTGATAACAGGATTTCTCCAGTAGGCCAGGCAGGGGAAGAAGATAAATCTGGATTTTCTACTTAAATAATCCGCTGTAGACTGGAAATTATTTCAGACTCCTAATTCTATAGAAATTGCAATAACAACATGATTCTTTTCCCACCAGAACTTCCTCCTGCCCATCCCCTCCCCCAACCCATAAATTATACGGCGTGGAAGTAACTACAGAAAAACTGCAAATAGCCCTGAAAACTAATTCCTAGGCTCAACATACTTAGAGTTTTTGCAGCAGGCTGTAGTCGCAAAAGCGCTAGTAAAAAAAAAAAAAAAGTGGATTTCATAAGCTTGCCATCTGCTCACCTCCGCAGCAGTTATGAAAAGAGCTAATCCTTATACAAGGTGTGCATAAACAGGTGAGGAGGAGGAGGAGGAGGAGGAGGAGGGAGGAGGAGGAGGAGGAAAAAATAAGATTTCAATTTTTCCACAGTCAACTGGATATTCTTAGGTCAATAGTGAGTTTGAACCCCTTCATGCCTCAAGAGCAATCCCCTGGCAGTGTTTGCAATTCATTTGACTTAATCATTAACTGTGATGCAGCCATGAGTGATTCCCACTGGTAAATCACTTAACACCTCTCATTCCCCCGTAATTGGAGTCCAATGAAGTGGGTAATGCAAAGGGATCTAAAAGCAGATTTAAACTGTCCTTGCAACATGCATTGTGCTTGCTATCCAAATGACTGGCCACGAGCAACCTCAACTTTCAATAAAGGGCCCAAGAAACAGGAGGGCAGGGATGCCGTCCGTTTCTGGAAAATGCACAGCTCAGGTGTAATATGGACTTTCACTTCTTTTTTTCTGCATCAAAGAAATTTTGTTTAGGGATTAAGAAAGTGAAATATTCCTCCATCGAAGAGAGACTTAACCGCTTGCCTGCCAAAAGTCCTTGGCAGCTAAGTTGACATTTGAACGTATTTGCCAGGTTTACAAATGTTTCTGGAAGACCAGGAAGAGAAGCATGCCAAAATTAATTAGGAGCAAGCACACCATCACTAAAAATCATATAAAGCTATGTTTGGAGCATTTTAGCTCTCAAGTTACCTTGGAAAAAGACGCAGTTGTCACTATAAAAGCAGCTTTGATTTCTGACTCTTGAATTATACCATGATAGCAATAGCAATAAGACTTATATACTGCTCCATAGTGCTTTACACCCTCTCTAAGCAGTTTACAGAATCAGCATATTCCCCCCCCCCAAACAATCTGGGTCCTCATTTTACCAACTTCGGAATGATGGAAGGCTATGTTAACCTTGAGCCGGTCAGGATCGAACTCCTGGCAGTGAGCAGAGTCAGCCTGCAATACTGCATTCTAACCTCTGCACCACCACGGATCTTATAATGCATATATTTTGATGACTACTAAGTTTTAGATGAATGTCTATGGAGATTCTCAATTATTCTAGGTTGTCTGAAAAGGGTTTGGGTTTGGACTTTCTTGGTTTTTTCCTTGAAAATGTTTCACTTCTCATCCAAGAAGCTTCTTCAGTTCTGACTGAATGGTGGGGAATGGAAGGATTTATATTCTTTTGAAAGAAAGTCCAGCTGCCTTTTGAAAAGCACCTTTGGGACACGTTTTGCACGACTTTACAAAGTTTTCTTCCCAGACTCTGTCAAGTCCTAGAACTGTCTTTGGTTCTGATCCTTTTCTTATGAAATTAAGTGATGTCAGAACATAAATATATTGAACCAAACATTTTATGGAACTGGAACTAATCCCTCCCCTTCAGAACTGGCCTCTAATTTATTAATGCTTTTCTAATTTATTAGTGTATTTCTAATCTATTCTCAGGAAAGAATAGAGCACCTGTGAAAATGTTAAGATCGAGTTGCAAACACAGCTTCCAGACGTGTTAATTTAAACTTTTCAGAACTGAAATTGTGATTATTACCAAAATCTACAAGTGCTAATTATTATGTGCATATTTATGAAACTTAGGACATTTTGAAAGAAGTAGCCATTCAATGGACAATAGCTAGTTTGCTATACTAAGTTTCTTTTTCGCTAAGAAATAATTGAGGTGGCGTTCTTGTAGTCATTAAAAGTGAATTTTCCAGATTGGTGGTAGATATAAGTCACTCTCCAGATGTTATTGGGCAATAACTCCCATTGTTCCTTACTAAGAGTCATGATGTTATGTATGTCCATAGGGAAGTTAACTTCAACATCTGGAGAGCCACATACATCCCAACAAGACTTAAAAGCACATACAACAGAAGACTTCAATTCTTGTATCTTCTTTGGTTTTATATATTCCAAAACATCCATTGTTTGCACAATAGAAGCCCTTATCTGGATTTTTTTTTAAAAAAACCCAAAATATAATTCCTTACTAAAAGCATTCTGTTAAATTGCTCTCTTCTTCCTCTACACTGAAGCTCAGAGTTGGCTAATATAATTCCCTTCCTTAATGAATGTACAGCATTGCAATATTAAATGCCGTAATTTCAACTGATCTCTTTCTACAGCCTATTTAGCTTCAATAATTAGAATGATTTATAAGGTCAACCCAATGACTTTAGGGATTAAGTGAATCGCTTTGCAGCTCTTGATCTTGCAATATCAAGGGAGAAAAGAGAAACTAGCATCCAATAATTGGTGAATAACTTACCCCAGCCCAGAAATCAAATGCTGCAATTATTGTTAGGAAAATTGCTTGATGTACGATTCTTATTGTCATTGTTAGTAATAGTATTCCTTTTTGGCCTGCAGAAATCAAAAATATCTTCTATTGGGGAAGGCCAGGTTCCAATCTCTACACACAGCACATGAGATGACTTTAGAATAAGAAGACTTGAATCTACTCCTCAGAATTATTATTGTGAGGTTAAAATTAGGAAAGATACTCATGTCTATTACTTGAGCTTCCAAAAATAAAGATACACTCTAAATACTATGTATCTTCTATATTTATTTTATAAAATTTATGGGACCACCCAGAGTTCCACTGGTTAGATGGCCATATAAAACTAATAAGAGAGACAGACAAACAGAAAGAAAGAAGAGGAGGGAGGGAAGGAGAGAGAGAGAGAGAAAGAGAGAGGGAAGGAAGGAAGGAAGGAAGGAAGGAAGGAAGGAAGGAAGGAAGGAAGGAAGGAAGGAAGGGCGAGAGAGAGAAAGAAAGAAAGAAAGAAAGAAAGAAAGAAAGAAAGAAAAAAAGAAAGAAAGAAAGAAAGAAAGAAAGAAAGAAAGAAAGAAAGAAAGAAAGAAAGAAAGAAAGAAAGAAAAAGAAAGAAAAAGAAAGAAAGAGACATAATACATTATTTGGTTTAGTTGCTGCAGAAAATCAGATTTTTCAGAATGTGAAAGCAAAGACAAGTGAATGTGTTTCCTCAAATATATGTTGTAGAATAAGGAGACAAACGAGACACAGACTGACTTTTTGTCTGCCAATACGTCTATAAGTACAAAAATATTTAAATATCTAGCAAAGCCCTTCCTTGTGAAAATATGGCTCCATTATAGCAAGGGTTGTTCTTACTCAACCATTTAAGGAAAACGCACTTGGAATCTCAAGAAAACAAAAGCGTTCAAATTCTGAAATCTCATCCAGTACCAGAGTTTTCAAGCTTCCTTTGAAGTTTGGTATGTAGGGGCCATCCAAATTCTGTCTGAAGAAGGCTCTAACACTGAAAAAACCTTGTCCATGAAGAAATCTGAAATTCACTGGATTGTAAGTGGATATATAAAGATAAGGATATAAAGATTATAGCCTGCAATCTCTTTGTCTGGACTGCTTTGAGTTTGTATCCATGACAGATGAGTCTGTAGAAGCTTACACAGCTTCTAGGATCGTTACCAGATTAGAGGATTACCATTGTAAAGGATTTATTAAAAGTAGGCAGGAATCTGTCTCAGTCTGTATTCAAGATACAGTAAGGCAGCTTAACAAACTCTGGTACAATTTGATGGAAGGAATATCTAAATAGGAGGGCTTTCTTGGACATATTTTAACACTATTTTTATGCTTCTTTTATAGGTCTGGTTTGTGGTTGTGGCTCTTTCAGCGTAGATTATGGTGATGTCCTAAGAAGCTTCTTAGTAACTGCAATCAGACAGTTCTTAATCACAATTGTATGATTTATACAGTTGAGGTTCTTTACTGAAACTCAATAAATTTGAAATTTGTACAGTTGAGTTCCTATTATCATCTTTGATAATTTTTCTCTTCCCATCTTCATCCATTAATTTTTCTTTTTCCCCTTACTTTATTTCTTTACCTCCTACCCTTCCCTTTTTCATCCATTTATCTCCTTCCCTTCCCTTCTTGAACACTTCATCATCTTTTGAAGAGACATATAATAAAAGAATAAGCCCGCCTCAATCCAACTGAAAATCCTAAACAATTTAAGACCATTGTTTCTAGTCTGGGGTCCAAAAACCATGAATTATGAAATACTTAATACTGAAATTCTGATTTTTCTAAGGAAATTGTTATTAATCAGACCACTTAGAAATGCACCAGCTTCAGTCTTCAATGCGTTTTAAAATCATGCCTTTCCCCTCTCATCTCCACCCTTGGTTCCTGAATTTTTGCAGAGGTTAAGTAACCTACACTCCGTGGGTTTCTGTTTGGGCGGTGTCAAATTATTTGTTCAACTTCCAAAACTTATCACACTCTGCCCTCTAGTGCAAAAACACAATGGTTGCACTACAAATGAAAACCCATGAGCACTAGACTAGGCTTTGCTTAAAGACAAATGGAAAATGAGAAATGGAAATATCGACAGTGTTTTCAGAAAAAAGAAGCAAAACACCTATATAACACCTTTTTAGTCCAATTTTCAATTCTGAAGGCAAGATTGTGGAAAAGTGACATCCTTAAAATAGTGAAATCCTGGCTCCTGTTGTGGACTTTATGTTGTATGGAATAAACTGTTCGGGGCTTTTGTAAGATATGTTTACCTACATTGCTACAACAAATTCAAAGTAAGTAACAAACACTGACATTCAGCCTTGAATTAAAAATCAATAGTTTAGAACCACTCCCCAAAATCTTATTTTCTTTTTCCATGAAGGCTTTTTATATACAGTATTTATAACAGATGGCTTTTCTGGCTTTCCATCTTGTTGTGAACGGAATCTTGATTTTATTACTGTATTTAATCTACTAGAGATAGAATATTGGGCTTCGTCTACCTCAGTTCAGGCCCCCTCTAGAGCATGAGCCCTCTGCATGAGTTCAAGATTTTTTATTTTTATATGTATGTATGTATGTATGTATGTATGTATGTATGTATGTATGTATGTATGTATGTATGGCATCTCTGAAATGCCCATCTCCCTCAGACAGGGACTGTGGGCAGTGTAAAACAAAGGATTAAAATATGAAAAGAGTAGCTACATGTTCAAACATTAGAAAGTGACAATGATGATAAAACACTGCTAAAATTAATTGAAAGGTGAAGGGCACCAGCTAGCACCACGGCTGCATGCTCCTCTGAGCTCTCCATGCAAGGCCACAGAGCCATGTTTTAACTCCTTTTGGGAAGGCCAGGATATGGTGAGAATATGGTGAGAATATGGTGGGGGTAATGGCAGAGAGGCTCTCTTCCTGGACCCCCCAGTTGGGAGTTCTTTAATTGACAGGGTCTGCAACACACCTTCTCTGCCTGACCAGGTGGGACAAGCCAATATAATGGGAGAAATATAGGTATTCCGTAGGTAGCCTGGTCCTATGTCATGGAAGAGGCTGTCATTGGCATCCTCCATTCCTTTGAAGTGAAGCTGCTATGATGCTTTGCCACCACTTCATCCCTGCTTTCTGGCTGTGCAACCAGACCCTATGCTTGATTAGTAGTTTGCTTTCGTTTCCTTCTTTTCCAGCATATAAAACATGCGGAGACTCTAGGAAGAGTGCAGAGAAGAGCAACAAAGATGCTCAGGGGACTGGAGACTAAAACATATGAAGGAGGGTTGCAAGAATTGGGTATGTCTACTTTGATGAAAAGACAGGATGGCAGTGTTCCAATATTTCAGGGGCTGCCACAAAGAGGAGAGGGTCAACCTATTCTCCAGAGACCTGAAGGCAGGACAAGAAGCAATGGATGGAAACTGATCAAGGAGAGAACCAGAACTAAGGAGAAATTTCCCGACAGTGAGAACAATTAATAAGTGGAACGACTTGCTTCCAGAAGTTGTGGGTGCTCCAGCATTGGGAAGTTTTTAAGAAGAAATCGGACAAGCTTTTGTCTGAAATGGTAAGTGGAATTTTCCTCCAATGCGATTTTCCCATGTATTTTACCAGGAAACATAGATAGGGCAGGCTAGAAAAGTCAGTGCCCTGCTAAGCATACCCAAGCACTCCGAATTTGTTGGTGATGTCCATTTTGCTCTATGAGTTCATGGTGACCTAACCCTAACCCTAAGTGGAATTTTCCTCCAATGGGATTTTCCCATGTATTTTACCAGGAAAGATAGATAGGGCAGGCTAGAAAAGTCAATGCCTTTCTAAGCATACCCAAGCACTCCAAATTTGTTGGCAATGTCCATTTTGCTCTCTGAGTTCATGGTGACGTAACTCTAACCCTAGGGTTTCCTGCTTGAGCAGGGGCTTGGACGAGAAGACCTCCAAGGTCCTTTCCAACTCTTATTGTGTTATTCCTCTCTCTTCAAAAAAGCAAAACCCTTAAGAAAAACCAGACTGGAGCATCAGCTAAGTGTTTTTAGCGCTCCCTCTTTTGACAAATCAAGGGGTGGTGGCCACTTCTGGAGGAGAAGGTAGGAATGAAGCCAGCAAGTGCGAGGACGTGGCCTACAGTATTTTTTTTACTCTTTGTCCATCAAGAAAGCAAGAATTTTCAAACGATATTTTTCTCTGCAGATACAAGCTATGGATTCCCCTACCACTATCCCAATATGCGATTCCTGTGTGAGTGACAATAAAGTGCATTTATTTCTGACCCTGCTTCATCTCTCGCATGGAATAATCCTCAGGGAAAGAGAAGAGGCATTTGAGCATCCTTCATCCCATGATAAATTCTAGCTCATCTGGAAAACAATGAAGATGTGAAATTGCTGGAAGAGTTAGGCTTCCCCCAGGCAGCAATTTAGTCTGGATCATTGAATTTACAGCCTAGTTTTGCCAATACTGATTTGACTGCTAATGCCTTAAATGCTTCACAAATTATGACATAAATCCAATGAAGGAGCACTCATATGACTCCAAAGACCAATCTCACTTATCTTGATTTTCCATTCATGAAAAATGCTGCTGTTCTTTAACGGAGGCAGCCATTGGAGGGGTTAGATCGAATTAAAAGGAAAGGGAATGAATAGATTGCAGATTTTGGGGGGTGGGGGGTGGAGAGCAGCAAAACGTGGCACAGAATTCTGAGATAGATTTAAAAGGGGAGCGGTTTGACCTCTCGCATGACAATAAAATCCGGTCTTCTCCATGGGTTAGTTTGGAGAAAATTAACCAATACTTCATTCTGGCCCTAGAAGAAATCAAACAAAACATACCCCTTTCTAGGAAGGCTGGAAGACAGGCGGAACCTGTTCAGGTACAGAATTTGCAGAAATGACAAAACGGATTTGCTTGATTTAAGATAAATCAATAAGTACTTTAATTGGAAAGTACTTTTATAGGCTCTTTGCTGAAAATGATAAAAATGAACTGCAGGTGCCCCTCAACCTACGACTGCGAACCCAGGCAATTGAGTTCATCGGGCAACGCGTGTCGTGGGAACGCAACATCTAGTACCCACGCCGCCCATGAAAAGGCGGCGTCGAGCGGCAGATTCGGGGAAGCTTCCCTGAAGCCCCCGCCTCACCTGGCCTTGCTGCAAAGGCAGCAGCGCCGCCGGCTCCACCTTTGCCTTCTCCTTCGCCGCGGGACAGCCTTCTCGGGGCGTCGCCGGGCTGTGACGCCATCAAAAGGCGCGTCCCCTATTTCGGCAGAGAAGCCGAAAGGCACCATAGAGGGAGGAAAGGAGAGCGGAGGGCAGACTGGGCTTTCCGCTCTTGAAACCGTCGAACTTGGGAATCGCCATAGAAATGTAACCAGAGAGCTCGGGTGGAAATGGTAGAGCGGCCGGTAGAACCAAGACTTCCGAGTTCGCTGGAGCATATATGAAGGAAGACTTTGGATTGGAGTTAAGGACGGAAAAAAGACAATGCAGAAATCTGGATTGTATTGGGGGCGCCCTATATAAAAGCCCCCGCAAAGGGGGAGTGTCACAGAGTATTGCACATCCATTCCCAGCCAGCAGGGGACAAGTTTAATCACTATAAGTCATCCAGCGTTTCTCAAACTTGGGCATTAATTTTGTGGACTTCAAGTCCAGAATCCCCAGCCTGAATGACAGTTTGCAGGTAAAACTAAATGGTTTATCCAGGGAAAGCAGGAACTGTATTAAATTGGACTCCAGGGCTGACCGAGTACACCACCTCCAAATTTGTGACGTCCCCTAAAATTTGCTGGCAACCCCCAAGCGATCGCAATAAATAAATAAAAACACAAACGTATTTATTTAGCGTATGGCACAATACACTCCGATAGTATCTTTTCACTAGCATCCACTAGTTGTGACACTGCTTAGGTTTTACAAAAGCAGCCAAGGCCATTAAGTGATGCTCCAGTCAGAGCTGAAGAACCTTCTTGTATGAGAAGCGAAACGTCTTCAAAGAAAATCCAGAAAGTCCAGTTGCCTCCTGAAAAAGCATCTTTGGGACAATTATGACCCGGATGACTGAGAATCTCCATAGACAGTGAGAGACAATGCGGGATACTTAAGGCACTGGACTAGAAATCGGAAGACTGTCGGTTCTAGTCCCACCTTAGGCATGAAAGTCAACTGTGGTGACCTTGGGGTCAGTCCTTCTCTCTTGGTCCTAGTAACGAGGCAATGCCAAACCACCAGCTTCCCATCATAGCTATCTGCAATTGCATTGACGCACCACCGAATGTGTGCAGCTGGGGCCTGCGCACACCTGCATAACTCACATCGTCTAGATCAGGGCTTTTCAACCTTTTCACCCATTGTACCACTTTTAGGATAAGGCAATATCCGAGTACCACCAGTCGCCCAGCAAGGTGTCAAAAACTTGACCCCCCCCCCGCAAAAAGGAAAAAAATGATAAAGTACAGGTAGTCCTCGACTTACGATTCGCTTAGTGACTATTCAAAGTTACGACGACACTAAAAAAAGTGACTTATGACCATTTTTCACACTTATGACTGTTGCAGCATCCCCAGGGTCATGTGATTTACATTCGGATGCTTGGCAACTGATTCATACTTATGACTGTCAGTGTCCCAGGGTCATGTGATCACCTTTTGCAACTTTTTGACAAGCGAAGTCAATGGCGGGGGGGTGGCCAGCTCATCACTCAGGTTGCAGGGTGCCTGTGTGGGGGGAATCCATGGGTCTCTGGTGGAGGAGGGTGGGACTGGGGTGGGTGCCCTCCTTCCCTCCCTCTCTCCCATTGATATTGTTTTTTAGCCAAAATGTTTGTCTGAAAGTACTTTTTTAACCATCCTGAATTTCTCACTTTAGTTTTGGATATTCTGAGTATTTGAATGCCAATTCTTTTGTTCTGGTTAATGACTGCAATAAAGTTAAGATGATGATAATGATAATGCACACCAGAAGGGTGCAGTAAAGTTGAGAAATATTGAAAAGAATAACACTTTGATTCAACTGATAAAGGAGAGTATTTATAGCTCAGGGTTGACATAAGGGGTCCTTGGTGCTCTCTGAACTTGCTTGTTTTCTTGCTACACTTCTTCCCCCAAGGATCCCTGCGTTGTGTATGTGTATACACACACTCACACACACACACAGACCCACAAAGCGCAACACCAGCCCAAGACCTGCCAGAGCCTCTCGCCTCCTCCCCCCCCCCAGCCAAACCCTTCCAGCCACTTTCAGGGAAATTACAGCCCTGCATCCCTCCAGCCTGGCCCCATGCAAAGCAGGCAGGAGACTCCTGCCCTTTTACACCGGCTCCCAGCAATCTCGTTTGCTCGCTTTCTGCAAGCAAGTGAGCTGGAGTCTGGAAGCTGATGCCAGCTCCTGCCCAGTTAACTTGCTTGTAGAAAGCAAGCAGAAAACAAGAAAGGAACTGGTGCTGCTGGCTGCAGAGAGAAAAAGGGCTGGATTCCTTTGCTCCTGCTGAGCCAATTGAGGAAAGGGTGGGGGGGGGAAAGCGGAGCCAGGGGGAGGAAGACACTCACAACTTGCAAGCATCCTGCGTTGTGTGTACACACACAAACACACACAGACCCACAAAGCGCAACACCAGCCCAAGACCTGCCAGAGCCTCTCGCCTCCTCCCCCCCCCAGCCAAACCCTTCCAGCCATTTTCAGGGAAATTACAGCCCTGCATCCCTCCAGCCTGGCCCCATGCAAAGCAGGCAGGAGACTCCTGCCCTTTTACACCGGCTCCCAGCAATCTCGTTTGCTCGCTTTCTGCAAGCAAGTGAGCTGGAGTCTGGACGCTGATGCCAGCTCCTGCCCAGTTAACTTGCTTGTAGAAAGCAAGCAGAAAACAAGAAAGGGAACTGGTGCTGGTGGCTGCAGAGAGAAAAAGGGCTGGATTCCTTTGCTCCTGCTGAGCCAATTGAGGAAAGGGGGGGGGAAAAGCGGAGCCAGGGGGAAGAAGACACTCACCCCTTGCAAGCCTCCTGCGTTGTGTGTACACACACAAACACACAAACACACACAGACCCACAAAGCGCAACACCAGCCCAAGACCTGCCAGAGCCTCTCGCCTCCTCCCGCCCCCCCAGCCAAACCCTTCCAGCCACTTTCAGGGAAATTACAGCCCTGCATCCCTCCAGCCTGGCCCCATGCAAAGCAGGCAGCAGACGCCTGCCTTTTGAGACGCCTGCCTTTTTACACCGGCTCCCGGCAATTGCTCGCTTTCTGCAAGCAAGTGAGCTGGACGCTGATGCCAGCTCCTGCCCAGTTAACTTGCTTGTAGCTTTGCTTTGCCCTCCGTAAAGCCGGGCATCTTGGTAAGAGGAGAGGGGGGGAAAGTCTGGAGCCCTGGGAGGCAACTTGAGGGCCGTGAAGGGTATCGCAAGCTAATGGGGGGGGGGAAGAGGAAAAGAAAATGGAAGAGAGTGAGGCCGCAACAGAGAGAGAGAGAAGGGGGAAAAGAAGGGTCTCAAACCCCTACCTGAGGGAGTGGATAGCTCTGTCCCCTTCAGGCTTGCTTCTGAAGTAAGAAGAGGGGCAGAAGGGCGACAGGGATCCTGCACGAGAAGAAGTCAATCTGGTTGCTGCAGGAGTCCCTGGGGAGGGCGGGGCCTTGCTCTGCGCCTGCGCTCTTCGCACGCCCTCAGTAGGGTTCCTGCAGGCTGCCTCCAAGCAGCATGAATTCCACAAACAAGTGAGCTGGGAAGGAACGGAGCGGGGGGGGGAGGAAGGTGAGGGGGGGGAGGAAGGCGATGCCGCGTACCACCAGCCAGGTGGTCGCGTACCACCGGTGGTACGCGTACCAGCGGTTGAAAAGCCCTGGTGTAGATCTATCTATCTATCTATCTATCTATCTATCTATCTATCTATCTATCTATCTATCTATCTATCTATCTATCTATCTATCTATCTATCTATCTATCTATCTATCTATCATCTATCTATCTATCTATCTATCTATCTATCTATCTATCTATCTATCTAATATAAGGGAGGCTGCACTTCAATGGTTAGACGGCCTATTGGTATCTGAACAAAAATCTTTTTAACATTTACATTTTATTGTGTTTTTCTAATCTAGTTGAAATGTTAATATATACTGCAAGTCCATGTATGATATGCCATATGCTAAATAAATAAGTAAACAACCGCCCAATCAAGAAACTACCAGGAACACCTCCATCAACCCTGATAGGACAAGCCACTAAGTTTATAAAGAGAGAGCAAATTCCTCTCTCTTCTAGCACTGATGATGTTACCTAGTTGGGTCACGAAACGTCTGCAAGAAAACCACCAAGCTCAGAGAGCACCAAGGACCCCTGAAGAGGTACAATGTTGTTGATGTGGACCAAGTGGCCCCTTATCTCCGTCTTACTTATTTTATAATAATAACAATGATATGCCTGTGTGGTGTGTGCGCGCTACGTGAGGGGGTATGATATCTATATAATTTATATTATGATGACATTTATCTGCCCCATCTCGCCTAGAAGGTTTTAGAAAGCCCCTTTTAGCTTCCAGTCAGTCATATGGCTGAGCAAGTGAACTGACAGCCGAGATTCCTTCCTCCTCTTTACCCTCGCACTTTACATATGCCCAGAGGCACCATGCACACTTAGAAGTAGCTGCCCCGCCGGCCTCCCCGCCCGTCCCTTGTTTCTTCCCTCCCTAAACCCTCCATTCCAGATTCACCCGCCTGGGATTGCCTCGATGCCTATGCTTTGCGACGTAAAACTGTGCCGAAAGAAATAGACCTTTTTAGTGGGATTTTAAAGTTATTATCCTCTTATCTTTATTAGTAACGCCTTATTAATGTTAATAGGGCGAAGGGAAGCCCTTTTGCTGCGACGCGGGGACACAAAAACATCACCTAATATTACTGAGGTTTCATTAATAAATACTACACTTAAAACTCCATTTAAAAGCTTTATTTCTTTTTGTGGCTGCTCGGCTCACCTGCGGCAGTACGAGGCTTTTTTCCCTTCTTGCGGCAGCGTAGAGCAGAAGAGAGGACAGGAAGGTGCCGACGGATGACTAAAAGCAACGGACAAGACGTCGGACATGATAGGAAGGTCGATTCCAAATGAACTGGGGGATGGCCAATTTGGACGGACGGGAGGTCGCCATGCCGAGAAGGTCTAGGACCGTGTTAATGCTATGGGACGGAAAAACGTGCCCTCCTGTGGTCAAAACGGGTATTGCGGCCGCCGAAATAAATAAACCATTTGAATGGGATTTTAAGGTTATTATTCTCTATCTTTATTATTAACGCCTTATTAATATTAATAGGAGGCCCTTTTGCTGCGACCCTGGGGCAGAGTAAGATAACCTAATATTAGTAAGGTTTTATTAATAAAGAATAATAAACTTAAAACGCCATTTAAAAGGTTTATTTCTTTTGGTGGCTGCTGTACCTGCTTGTCCCTTAGCGAGAGATGGCGCGGCCTTCAAAAAGGCCTGTAATGATGAATTAAGGTTACTTTGATAGGTGCTAACTTTAAAGATAAACCTCACCAAACATACATAAATTTATTGCTATGGTTAATATTAAAATGAGTGAATTAGATTTTACCTTCGCTGCTAGTTTTGAAACTGACGCATTTATTAAAATGTTTTATGTCTACCTACATCACACTAATTTCTTGCTGCATCTTAGTTTCTAATCTCCTAGTATGCCCATCGGAATAATCATTTTCACTGGGTTGAAAAATTGACAGCTCAGTCATTGGGGTTGAGGTGCCTAGGCTAGAAATTGGGGGTGGGCCTGAGTTTAGTACGCACCTTAGGTTGAGAAACCAGCTTTGGGGCCATTCCTCTCCTGTCAGCCTAATTCTAACCCTAACCCTAGGGCTGTTGCTGCATGGCGAAAAAAAGAGAAGGAAGGAGCATTAGATATATTTGCCGCCTTGAGTTATTTATAAAAATAACAAAGGCTGGATTAAAAAAATATGCAAAATTTAGAGAGGCTTTGGTCTAGTCGTGGTTAAGGCAGCAGACTAGAAAGTGGGAGGCTGTGAGTTCTAATCTTGCTTTTAGAGGCAGAAAAGTCATCTGGGTCAGTCACTCCAAAACCAGCTTTGGGCCAGTCACTCTCTCTCGGCCCTAGGAAGGAAGCAACAGCAAACCATTTGTCTGACATGGTATAGGGTTGCCTGCCTAAGCAGGGGGTTGGACTAGAAGACCTCCAAGGTCCCTTCCAACTCGGTTATTCTATTCTAACCGCAGCTGGGGGGGGGGGAAACCTTGCCAAGAAAACCGCAGGGATTTGGTCAGGCAGTGGCCAGGAGCCGAGACTAAGGGGAAAGCACCAAATAATATTAACAATAACAGCAATAACTTACTAAACGCCCGGCTCCCTCCGGTGATGTTACTAGAAGGGAGTGCGAACACAGGCAATTGAGTTCATCGGGCAACGCGTGTCGTGGGAACGCAATTCCTAGTACCCACGCCGCCCATGAAAAGGCGGCGTCGAGCGGCAGATTCGGGGAAGCTTCCCTGAAGCCCCCGCCTCACCTGGCCTTGCTGCAAAGGCAGCAGCGCCGCCGGCCCCACCTTTGCCTTCTCCTTCGCCCTGGGACAGCCTTCTCGGGGCGTCGCCGGGCTGTGACACCATCAGAAGGCGCGTCCCCTATTTCGGCAGAGAAGCCGAAAGGCACCATAGAGGTAGGAAAGGAGAGCGGAGGAAAGACTGGGCTTTCCCCTCTTGAAACCGTCGAACTTGGGAATCGCCATAGAAATGTAACCAGAGAGCTCGGATGGAAATGGTAGAGCGGCCGGTAGAACCAAGACTTCCGAGTTTGCTGGAGCATATATGGAGGAAGACTTTGGATTGGAGTTAAGGAGGGAAAAAAGACAATGCAGAAATCTGGATTGTATTGGGGGCGTCCTATATAAAAGCCCCCCGCAAAGGTGGAGTGTCACAGAGTATTTCACATCCATTCCCAGCCAGCAGGGGACAAGTTTAATCCCTGTAAGTCATCCAGCGTTTCTCAAACTTGGCAATTTTTGTGGACTTCAAGTCCCAGAATTCCCCAGCCTGCATGCAGTTTGCAGGTAACTAAATGGTTTATCCAGGGAAAGCAGGAACTGTATTAAATTGGACTCCAGGGTTGACCGAGTATACCACCTCCAAATTTGTGACGTCCCCTAAAATTTGCTGGCAACCCCCAAGTGATCGCAATAAATAAATAAAAACACAAACGTATTTATTTAGCGTATGGCACAATACACTCCGATAGTATCTTTTCACTAGCCTCCACTAGTTGTGATACTGCTTAGGTTTTACAAAAGCAGCCAAGGCCATTAAGTGATGCTCCAGTCAGAGCTGAAGAACCTTCTTGTATGAGAAGCGAAACGTCTTCAAAGAAAATCCAGAAAGTCCAGTTGCCTCCTGAAAAAGCATCTTTGGGACAATTATGACCCGGATGACTGAGAATCTCCATAGACAGTGAGAGACAATGCGGGATACTTAAGGCACTGGACTAGAAATCGGAAGACTGTCGGTTCTAGTCCCACCTTAGGCAGGAAAGTCAACTGTGGTGACCTTGGGGTCAGTCCTTCTCTCTTGGTCCTAGTAAGGAGGCAATGCCAAACCACCAGCTTCCCATCATAGCTATCTGCAATTGCATTGACGCACCACCGAATGTGTGCAGCTGGGGCCTGTGCACACCTGCAACATATCGTGTAGATCTATCTATCTATCTATCTATCTATCTATCTATCTATCTATCTATCTATCTATCTATCTATCTATCTATCTATCTATCTATCTATCAATCATCTATCTATCTATCTATCTATCTATCTATCTATCTATCTATCTATCTATCTATCTATCTATCTATCTATATATCTATATATCTATATATCTATCTAATATAAAGGAGGCTGCACTTCAATGGTTAGACGGCCTATTGGTATCTGAACAAAAATCTTTTTAACATTTATATTTTATTGTGTTTTTCTAATCTAGGTGAAATGTTAATATATACTGCAAGTCCATGTATGATATGCCATACACTAAATAAATAAGTAAACAACCGCCCAATCAAGAAACTACCAGGAACACCTCCCTCAACCCTGATAGGACAAGCCACTAAGTATATAAAGAGAGAGCAAATTCCTCTCTCTTCTAGCACTGATGATGTTACCTAGTTGGGTCACGAAACGTCTGCAAAAAAACCACCAAGCTCAGAGAGCACCAAGGACCCTGAAGAGACAATGTTGTTGGATGATGGACCAAGTGGCCCCTTTAGCTCCGGCTTTATTATTCATATAAAAACAATGATATGCGTGTGTGTGTGTGTGCGCCCGTGCGTGCGTGGGTGTATGATAATACTATATACTTTATATTATGATGACATTTATCGCCCCATCTCGCCTAAGGTTTAGAAGCCCCTTTTAGCAGGAAAAAAAAAAACATTCAGTTCAATATGGCTGGCAGTGAAGCTGGAGCAGCCGAGATTTTCCTGCCCTCCCTTTCCCTCGCACTTTACATATGCCCAGAGCACCATGCACACTTAGAAGCCACTGCCCGCGGCCTCCCCGCCCGTCCTTGTTTCTTCCAGATCCACTAAACCTCCATTCAGATTCACCCGCCTGGGAGTGCCTCTATGCCTATGCTTTGCGACGTAAACTGTGCCGAAAGATAATAGACTTTTTTGATGATTTTAAAGTTATTATCCTCTTATCTTTATTAGTAACGCCGTATTAATGTTAATAGGGCGAAGGGAAGCCCTTTTGCTGCGACGCGGGGACACAAAAACATCACCTAATATTACTGAGGTTTCATTAATAAATACTACACTTAAAACTCCATTTAAAAGCTTTATTTCTTTTGGTGGCTGCTCGGCTCACCTGCGGCAGTACGAGGCTTTTTTCCCTTCTTGCGGCAGCGTAGAGCAGAAGAGAGGACAGGAAGGTGCCGACGGATGACTAAAAGCAACGGACAAGACGTCGGCCATGATAGGAAGGTCGATTCCAAATGAACTGGGGGATGGCCAATTTAGACGGACGGGAGGTCGCCATGCCGAGAAGGTCTAGGACCGTGTTAATGCTATGGGACGGAAAAACGTGCCCTCCTGTGGTCAAAACGGGTATTGCGGCCGACGAAATAAATAAACCTTTTGAATGGGATTTTAAGGTTATTATTCTCTATCTTTATTATTAACGCCTTATTAATATTAATAGGGCGACGGGAGGCCCTTTTGCTGCGACCCGGGGCAGAGTAAGTATACCTAATATTAGTAAGTTTAATACTAACGAATAATAAACTTACAACGCCATTTAAAAGGTTTATTTCTTTTGGTGGCTGCTGTACCTGCTTGTCCCTTAGCGAGAGATGGGCGGCCTTCAAAAAGGCCTGTAATGATGAATTAAGGTTACTTTGATAGGTGCTAACTTTAAAGATAAACCTCACCAAACATACATAAATTTATTGCTATGGTTAATATTAAAATGAGTGAGATTAGATTTTACCTTCGCTGCTAGTTTTGAAACTGACGCATTTATTAAAATGTTTTATGTCTACCTACATCACACCTATTTCTTTCTGCTCCTTAGTTTCTAATCTTCCTAGTTGCCCCTTCCGTGAATAATCCTTTTTCACTGTTTGAAAAATAGACAGCTATCAATTTGGGTGGAAGGGCATGGCTAAAATTGGGGGGGTGGGCTGAGTTTAGTACACCTTAGGTATGAAGAAAACCAGCTTTGGCAATTCCGCTCCTAGTCCAGCCTAGTCTAACCTTAACCTAGGGCTGTTGCTGCATGGCAAAATCTAGAAGTAAGGAGCATTAGATATATTTGCCAGCCTTGAGTTATTTAAATCACAAGCTGGATTAAAAAATATGCAAATTTAGATCGCTTTGTCTAGTGCGTGTTACGTCAGCGACTGAAGTGGGAGGCTGTGAAGTTCTAATCTTGCGTTTAGAGGCGAAAGCTCTCTGGTCAGTCACTCCCAACAGCTTTGGGGCAGTCACTCTCTCTCTGGCCCTAGAAGTAAGCAACGTCAACCATTTGTCGGAAATGGTATAGGGTTGCCTGCCGAAGCAGGGGGTTGGACTAGAAGACCTCCAAGGTCCCTTCCAACTCGGTTATTCTATTCTAACCGCAGCTGGGGGGAAAAACCTTGCCAAGAAAACCGCAGGGATTTGGTCAGGCAATGGCCAGGAGTCGAGACTAAGTGGAAAGCACCAAATAATATTACGAATAACAGCAATAACTTGCTAAACGCCCGGCTCCCTCCGGTGATGTTACTAGAAGGGAGTGCGAACACAGGCAATTGAGTTCATCGGGCAACGCGTGTCGTGGGAACGCAACTCCTAGTACCCACGCCGCCCATGAAAAGGCGGCGTCGAGCGGCAGATTCGGGGAAGCTTCCCTGAAGCCCCCGCCTCACCTGGCCTTGCTGCAAAGGCAGCAGCGCCGCCGGCTCCACCTTTGCCTTCTCCTTCGCCCTGGGACAGCCTTCTCGGGGCGTCGCCGGGCTGTGACACCATCAGAAGGCGCGTCCCCTATTTCGGCAGAGAAGCCGAAAGGCACCATAGAGGTAGGAAAGGAGAGCGGAGGAAAGACTGGGCTTTCCCCTCTTGAAACCGTCGAACTTGGGAATCGCCATAGAAATGTAACCAGAGAGCTCGGATGGAAATGGTAGAGCGGCCGGTAGAACCAAGACTTCCGAGTTTGCTGGAGCATATATGGAGGAAGACTTTGGATTGGAGTTAAGGAGGGAAAAAAGACAATGCAGAAATCTGGATTGTATTGGGGGCGTCCTATATAAAAGCCCCCCGCAAAGGTGGAGTGTCACAGAGTATTTCACATCCATTCCCAGCCAGCAGGGGACAAGTTTAATCCCTGTAAGTCATCCAGCGTTTCTCAAACTTGGCAATTTTTGTGGACTTCAAGTCCCAGAATTCCCCAGCCTGCATGCAGTTTGCAGGTAACTAAATGGTTTATCCAGGGAAAGCAGGAACTGTATTAAATTGGACTCCAGGGTTGACCGAGTACACCACCTCCAAATTTGTGAGGTCCCCTAAAATTTGCTGGCAACCCCCAAGTGATCGCAATAAATAAATAAAAACACAAACGTATTTATTTAGCGTATGGCACAATACACTCCGATAGTATCTTTTCACTAGCCTCCACTAGTTGTGACACTGCTTAGGTTTTACAAAAGCAGCCAAGGCCATTAAGTGATGCTCCAGTCAGAGCTGAAGAACCTTCTTGTATGAGAAGCGAAACGTCTTCAAAGAAAATCAAGGAAGTCCAGTTGCCTCCTGAAAAAGCATCTTTGGGACAATTATGACCCGGATGACTGAGAATCTCCATAGACAGTGAGAGACAATGCGGGATACTTAAGGCACTGGACTAGAAATCGGAAGACTGTCGGTTCTAGTCCCACCTTAGGCATGAAAGTCAACTGTGGTGACCTTGGGGTCAGTCCTTCTCTCTTGGTCCTAGTAAGGAGGCAATGCCAAACCACCAGCTTCCCATCATAGCTATCTGCAATTGCATTGACGCACCACCGAATGTGTGCAGCTGGGGCCTGTGCACACCTGCAACATATCATGTAGATCTATCTATCTATCTATCTATCTATCTATCTATCTATCTATCTATCTATCTATCTATCTATCTATCTATCTATCTATCATCTATCTATCTATCATCTATCTAATCAATCAATCTATCTATCTATCTATCTATCTATCTATCTATCTATCTATCTATCTATCTATCTATCTATCTATCTATCTATCTATCTATCTATCTATCTATCTATCTATCTAATATAAAGGAGGCTGCACTTCAATGGTTAGACGGCCTATTGGTATCTGAACAAAAATCTTTTTAACATTTATATTTTATTGTCTTTTTCTAATCTAGGTGAAATGTTAATATATACTGCAAGTCCATGTATGATATGCCATACGCTAAATAAATAAGTAAACAACCGCCCAATCAAGAAACTACCAGGAACACCTCCATCAACCCTGATAGGACAAGCCACTAAGTATATAAAGAGAGAGCAAATTCCTCTCTCTTCTAGCACTGATGATGTTACCTAGTTGGGTCACGAAACGTCTGCAAAAAAACCACCAAGCTCAGAGAGCACCAAGGACCCTGAAGAGACAATGTTGTTGGATGATGGACCAAGTGGCCCCTTTAGCTCCGGCTTTATTATTCATATAACAACAATGATATGCGTGTGTGTGTGTGTGCGCCCGCGCGTGCGTGGGTGTATGATAATACTATATAATTTATATTATGATGACATTTATCTGCCCCATCTCGCCTAGAGGTTTAGAAAGCCCCTTTTAGCTTCCCAGTCAGTCAATATGGGCTGAGCAAGTGAAGCTGGAGGCAGCCGAGATTTCCTTCCCTCCTCTTTCCCCTCGCACTTTACATATGCCCAGAGGCACCGTGCACACTTAGAAGAAGCTGCCCGCCGGCCTCCCCGCCCGTCCTTGTTTCTTCCATCCCTAAACCCTCCATTCCAGATTCACCCGCCTGGGATTGCCTCGATGCCTATGCTTTGCGACGTAAAACTGTGCCGAAAGAAATAGACCTTTTTAATGGGATTTTAAAGTTATTATCCTCTATCTTTATTAGTAACGCCTTATTAATGTTAATAGGGCGAAGGGAAGCCCTTTTGCTGCGACGCGGGGACACAAAAACATCACCTAATATTACTGAGGTTTCATTAATAAATACTACACTTAAAACTCCATTTAAAAGCTTTATTTCTTTTTGTGGCTGCTCGGCTCACCTGCGGCAGTACGAGGCTTTTTTCCCTTCTTGCGGCAGCGTAGAGCAGAAGAGAGGACAGGAAGGTGCCGACGGATGACTAAAAGCAACGGACAAGACGTCGGCCATGATAGGAAGGTCGATTCCAAATGAACTGGGGGATGGCCAATTTGGACGGACGGGAGGTCGCCATGCCGAGAAGGTCTAGGACCGTGTTAATGCTATGGGACGGAAAAACGTGCTCTCCTGTGGTCAAAACGGGTATTGCGGCCGCCGAAATAAATAAACCTTTTGAATGGGATTTTAAGGTTATTATTCTCTCTCTTTATTATTAACGCCTTATTAATATTAATAGGGCGACGGGAGGCCCTTTTGCTGCGACCCTGGGGCAGAGTAAGATAACCTAATATTAGTAAGGTTTTATTAATAAAGAATAATAAACTTAAAACGCCATTTAAAAGGTTTATTTCTTTTGGTGGCTGCTGTACCTGCTTGTCCCTTAGCGAGACATGGCGCGGCCTTCAAAAAGGCCTGTAATGATGAATTAAGGTTACTTTGATAGGTGATAACTTTAAAGATAAACCTCACCAAACATACATAAATTTATTGCTATGGTTAATATTAAAATGAGTGAGATTAGATTTTACCTTCGCTGCTAGTTTTGAAACTGACGCATTTATTAAATGTTTTATGTCTACCTACATCACACTAATTTCTTGCTGCATCTTAGTTTCTAATCTTCCTAGTATGCCCATTGGTGAATATCATTTCACTGGGGTGAAAAATAGACAGCTAGTCAATTGGGGTGGAAGGTGCCAGGCTAGAAATTGGGGGTGGGGGCTGAGTTTTAGTACCACCTTAGGTATGAGAAACCAGCTTTGGGCCAATTCCTCTCCTAGTCAGCCTAAGTCTAACCCTAACCCTAGGGCTGTCGCTGCATGGCGAAAATAAGAGAAGGAAGGAGCATTAGATATATTTGCCGCCTTGAGTTATTTATAAAAATAACAAAGGCTGGATTAAAAAAATATGCAAAATTTAGAGCGGCTTTGGTCTAGTCGTGGTTAAGGCAGCAGACTAGAAAGTGGGAGGCTGTGATTTCTAATCTTGCTTTTAGAGGCAGAAAAGTCATCTGGGTCAGTCACTCCAAAACCAGCTTTGGGCCAGTCACTCTCTCTCGGCCCTAGGAAGGAAGCAACGGCAAACCATTTGTCTGAAATGGTATAGGGTTGCCTGCCTAAGCAGGGGGTTGGACTAGAAGACCTCCAAGGTCCCTTCCAACTCGGTTATTCTATTCTAACCGCAGCTGGGGGGGGGGAAACCTTGCCAAGAAAACCGCAGGGATTTGGTCAGGCAGTGGCCAGGAGTCGAGACTAAGTGGAAAGCACCAAATAATATTAACAATAACAGCAATAACTTACTAAACGCCCGGCTCCCTCCGGTGATGTTACTAGAAGGGAGTGCGAACACAGGCAATTGAGTTCATCGGTCAACGCGTGTCGTGGGAACGCAACTCCTAGTACCCACGCCGCCCATGAAAAGGCGGCGTCGAGCGGCAGATTCGGGGAAGCTTCCCTGAAGCCCCCGCCTCACCTGGCCTTGCTGCAAAGGCAGCAGCGCCGCCGGCTCCACCTTTGCCTTCTCCTTCGCCCTGGGACAGCCTTCTCGGGGCGTCGCCGGGCGGTGACGCCATCAGAAGGCGCGTCCCCTATTTCGGCAGAGAAGCCGAAAGGCACCATAGAGGTAGGAAAGGAGAGCGGAGGGCAGAGTGGGCTTTCCGCTCTTGAAACCGTCGAACTTGGGAATCGCCATAGAAATGTAACCAGAGAGCTCGGATGGAAATAGTAGAGCGGCCGGTAGAACCAAGACTTCCGAGTTTGCTGGAGCATATATGGAGGAAGACTTTGGATTGGAGTTAAGGACGGAAAAAAGACAATGCAGAAATCTGGATTGTATTGGGGCGCCCTATATAAAAGCCCCCCGCAAAGGTGGAGTGTCACAGAGTATTGCACATCCATTCCCAGCCAGCAGGGGACAGGTTTAATCCCTATAAGTCATCCAGCGTTTCTCAAACTTGGCAATTTTTGTGGACTTCAAGTCCCAGAATTCCCCAGCCTGCATGCAGTTTGCAGGTAACTAAATGGTTTATCCAGGGAAAGCAGGAACTGTATTAAATTGGACTCCAGGGTTGACCGAGTACACCACCTCCAAATTTGTGACGTCCCCTAAAATTTGCTGGCAACCCCCAAGCGATCGCAATAAATAAATAAAAACACAAACGTATTTATTTAGCGTATGGAACAATACACTCCGATAGTATCTTTTCACTAGCCTCCACTAGTTGTGACACTGCTTAGGTTTTACAAAAGCAGCCAAGGCCATTAAGTGATGCTCCAGTCAGAGCTGAAGAACCTTCTTGTATGAGAAGCGAAACGTCTTCAAAGAAAATCAAGGAAGTCCAGTTGCCTCCTGAAAAAGCATCTTTGGGACAATTATGACCCGGATGACTGAGAATCTCCATAGACAGTGAGAGACAATGCGGGATACTTAAGGCACTGGACTAGAAATCGGAAGACTGTCGGTTCTAGTCCCACCTTAGGCATGAAAGTCAACTGTGGTGACCTTGGGGTCGGTCCTTCTCTCTTGGTCCTAGTAAGGAGGCAATGCCAAACCACCAGCTTCCCATCATAGCTATCTGCAATTGCATTGACGCACGACCGAATGTGTGCAGCTGAGGCCTGCGCACACCTGCAACATATCGTGTACATCTATCTACCCTATCTATCTATCTATCTATCTATCTATCTATCAATCTATCAATCTATCAATCTATCTATGTATCTATCTATCTATCTATCTATCTATCTATCTATCTATCTATCTATCTATCTATCTATCTATCTATCTATCTATCTATCTAATATAAAGGAGGCTGCACTTCAATGGTTAGACGGCCTATTGGTATCTGAACAAAAATCTTTTTAACATTTATATTTTATTGTCTTTTTCTAATCTAGGTGAAATGTTAATATATACTGCTAGTCCATGTATGATATGCCATACGCTAAATAAATAAGTAAACAACCGCCCAATCAAGAAACTACCAGGAACACCTCCATCAACCCTGATAGGACAAGCCACTAAGTATCTAAAGAGAGAGCAAATTCCTCTCTCTTCTAGCACTGA
>JALGBA010003323.1:0-33048 GCA_023970755.1 Azemiops feae | reverse complement strand
CTGCTCAGGCAGGAAACCCTATACCATTTCGGACAAATGGCTGTCCAGTCTCTTCTTAAAAACTTCCAGTGTTGGAGCCTTCACCGCTTCTGGAGGCAGGTTGTTCCACTGGTTAATTGTTCTAACAGTCAGGCAAGTTTCTCCTTAGTTCTAGGTTGCTTCTCTCCTTGATTAGTTTCCATCCGTTGCTTCTTGTCCTGCCCTCAGGCGCCTTGGAGAATAGCTTGACTCCCTCTTCTTTGGGGCAGCCCCTGAGATATTGGAACACTGCTATCATGTCCCCCCTCGTCCTTCTCTTTATTAAACTAGATATACCCAATTCCAGCAACCGTTCTTTATATGTTTTAGCCTCCAGTCCCCTGATCGTCTTTGTTGCTCTTCTCTGTACTCTTTCTAGAGTACAGAGTCAAGCTATTTATGACAGAAGTCAGAGTCAAGCTATTTATGATAGAAACCCCCGCCACAGAGAGGGATAACTGGCAGGGTTATCTCAGTGGTGGGATTCAAATATGTGAACAACCAGTGGTGGGATTCAAATATGTGAACAACCGGTTCTCTGCATGGATGCCGCTTCCGGAAGTCCGTTTTGGGCCTGGGCAACAAAAAATTAGCTACCGGTTCTGCCGAAGTGGTGCGAACCGGCTGAATCCCACCACTGGGTGACCTTCTAAATTACTTTGGATGGAAGAATCCCCCCTCCAATTGCAATAAGCTGGAATTGTCTGGAGGCAAGCTCGGTTCTCAGTAGATTTTTGTCTTGCAAACACCTCCGCTGCTCTACTTGACAGAGCAGTTTTCTACTCGCCCGCTTCAGACCCTAATAGCAAATGATGCAGTCAGGGAAAAGCAATATGTAAGTTGCACACAAGGGGACCAGCTCATTCATCATATCTGAAGGAACAAATGTCTCTTTTACTTTTACTTTGTAACACAACGGAATCCGTTGCAATATTAAAGAGGAGCTGCCGGAGGTCTTTTCAAGTGACACTTCAACTATCGGAAAATATTGATCAAGGCTTGTTGGCGGCTGAGCCATCCTGATATGGCTTGCTAGAATTCCCAGATAGTAGATATTAAGAGAAAAAGAGAGGAAGTATTAAATGTTGTCCTGCCTGAGGGCAGGACAAGAAGCAACGGATGGAAACTAGTCAAGGAGAGAAGCAACCTGGAACTGAGGAGAAACTTCCTGACAGTCAGAACAAGTGGAACAACCTGCCTCCAGAAGCTGTGAATGCTCCAACACTGGAGGTTTTTAAGAAGAGACTGGACAGCCATTTGTCCGAAATGGTATAGGGTTTCCTGCCTGAGCAGGGGGTTGGACTAGATGACCTCCAAGGTCCCTTCCAACTTTGTTGTTGTTGTTGTTATAAACAAGAGAAATTTTGGTTACTAAATTTAAGATATTTGGAAATTACCAGAAAATAAGAATGTTATATAGTATTATTAATTAGTTGATGTAAGATGGTGAGAATTCAAATAGATAAGATGTGTATCCTGAACATTAGATCTTGTGATGAACTGTGATAAAGGGAATTGGGGTTATTTAAAACTTGGGAAATTATAAATATTAAACGTTAAATTTAAATATTAACGGGGAACTAAAAATTGGGAAAAACTAACTGGGACATTGGTTGCCTAAAAAGATTGAATGTTAACATAACTAGGGTATGTGTAAACTAAAAATTATTGATAAATGTAAGAAAGTTACTTTTATTGAATCGATTTAATAAGAATTGTATTAGTTTAAATATGAGACAGTAAATACCAAGGGGGAAAAGAGAGGAAATATTTAATGTAATACTTTGAGATCTATACTAAAGATGTTTGTATGTTATTGAATTATTGATTGCTTTTCAAATATTTAAATGTAAAACTAGAAAATCTATAAAATTTTCTTAAAAAAAAAAAAAAAGAATTCCCAGCAATTCCACACATGTCATTATGGGGCTCAACATCCTGGCTATTTACACGCTCTAACTGCAAAAAAACAATAATAACAATAATCCATCTCCAACTCTTCCATTTTATTTATCGCCGCATTCTATAGCCTTCATCAAAGCAAAGCTGTTGCTTTTGTGTGTGTGTGTGATAATGATAGACATTGGCCAAAGGGATTTCGTTTCACCATCCGATTGCCCAGTGCAAATCCAGACTAGGTTTAAGTTCCAATGAGTCTCTAATGAGTTCTAAGATGAAAAGAAATGGAATTCAAGAGGCAGAATGAGGTCTGTGCGGGATGGAGAGTTTAATATCTCCATGTGTTGAAAAAGGAGTTGAGTCAGAAAGAAAGAAAAAAAGAGAAAGAGAGAGAGAGAAGTGAAAGAAGGGAAAGAAGGAAAGAGGAGGAAGGCAGGAAAGAAGGAAGGGGAGGAAGGGAGGGAGGGGGAAGGAAGGACAGAGAGGGAGGAAAAGAGGAGAGGAGAAGAGAGAGAGGGGAGGAAGAAGAAAGAAAGAAAGAAAGGCAGGAAGGAAGGTAGGAAGGAAGAAAGGAAAAAAGAAGGAAAAGAAGGAGGGAAGGAAGGGAGGAAGAAGAAAGAAAGAGAGAGAGAAAGGGAAGGAAGGAAGGAAGGAAAGAAGGAAGGAAGGAAAAGAGGAAGGAAGGAAGGAAAGAAAAGAGGAAGGAAGGAATTAATTTTTTCTCTCTCCATGTCTGTGTGGAGGACTTATGAATAATTACTACAGACAAATCAAGATTTATTTATTTTATTTTATTTTATTTTATTTTATTTTATTTATTTTATTTTATTTTATTTTATTTTATTTTATTTTATTTTATTTTATTTTATTTTATTTTATTTTATTTTATTTTATTTATTTTATTTTATTTTATTTTATTTTATTTATTTATTTATTGTTATTTTATTTTATTTATTATTTTATTTTATTTTGTGATTTTATTTTATTATTTTATTTATTTATTTTTTTTAATTTTACTTTTATTTTATTTATTTTATTTATTTATTTTATTTATTTTATTTCTTTTTTTTATTTTTATTGTTATTTATTTTATTTTATTTTATTTTATTGTATTTTATTTTATTTTGTTTTTATTATTTTATTAGTTTTTTTATTATGTTTTTTATTATTTTATATTTTAATTTTTATTTTATTTTATTTATTTTATTTTATTTTATTTTATTTATTTATTTTATTTTATTTTATTTTATTTTATTTATTTTATTTTATTTTATTTTATTTTATTTATTTTATTTTTATTTATTTATTTTATTTTATTTTATTTTATTTTCTTATTTTATTTTATTTTATTTTATTTTTTTTATGTACTATTTTATTTTATTTATTTTATTTTATTTTATTTTATTTTATTTTATTTTATTTTATTTTATTTATTTACTTTTATTTTTATTTATTTTATTTTATTTTATTTATTTTATTTTATTTTATTTTATTTTATTTTATTTATTTATTTATTTTAATTTTATTTTCTGTATTTTTATTTTATTTATTTTTATTTTATTTTATTTTATTTTATTTTATTATTTTATTTTATTTTATTTTATTTTATTTTATTTTATTTTATTTTATTTTATTTTATTTTATTTATTTATTTATTTATCTATCTATCTATCTATCTATTTATTTATTTATTTATTTATTTATTTATTTATTTATTTATTTATCCATCTATCCATCTATCCATCTATCCATCTATCCATCTACCTATCTATCCATCCATCCATCCATCCATCCATCCATCCATCCATCCATCCATCCATCCATCCATCCATCCATCCATCCATCCATCCATCCATCCTATTTCTCAACCACCCATCTCCCTTAGATTAGATTAGATTAAATTAAATTACGAGATAAGAAAAACACACACACAAAAACATAAGCTAGCCAGGGATCTCCAGACTCAGAGGGGAGGAAACCTGGGGACCAAAAGCACTGGGGGGGGAGGGGTAAATAAAAATCCTGGCTCCCACAGACCCGGGTTCCGGTCTGGAGCTGAAATCAGATTCTTTCCTCTCTTCAACGGGTCTGAGCCATCCTTGGCCAAAGACGGCTGGGCCTTTAGGTGAAGATCAGGTGCGTTAACCAGAAATGAAAAACATCATTACAAGGCCAGGTTCTGTGAAGCTCATAGCACTAGACATGAGGTGATTGGCACCAGTTAGTGTCAGAACCCTCGATTATTAATAACTGATTATTAATCACTCGTATTCTCTGGGCTTACAGAGAAATCCTATAACATTTCAGACAATATTTTGTCCAATCTTTTCTTAAGGCCGACTGTTTGACCTTCAGCCAATCACCAGGAGATGGTGTGTTCTAGTCCTGCCTTAAGAATGAAAATTGGTTGGCTGAACTTTGCGCCCATCACCTGGAGGCAGTGAGTTCTAGTCCTGCCTTAGACATAAAAACCAGCTAGGTGATTTGGGGCCAATCTCCTTTCCTCCTTTCCTCCCTTCCTCTCTCTCTCTCTCCCCCCCCACAATCCACCACCTCACAGAGTATAAATTAATTAAATAAAACAACACCGACATCCATCTGCCTTGTTGTTCCTCAGACCAACCATTCTTTTGCCTACCTGCTGAGTTAATTTTCTCCTGACTCCTTCAACATTGCTAAACAACCCCTGGCTACATTTCACGCTTGACATCCTCTGACTGCTTAGTCCTCTCCAGACTTTCTTGTCGATTCTTTGGAGTGATTGACTGCTCCATTTCAACATCCCTTGGGCAAGAGCTGCGTGCTACTCAAACATCCCTAACAGATGGATTCAAACATGTTCACGGACGAAGAACTCACATCTCCTCAGGCAGCCTTCAATATTGCGAAGGTTCTCCTAATGTTTAATCAACAACTGCAGTGACAGCGTCTGGCGATCTTTTCTGAGCAATTTTATTAATTTTATTCATCTAGCGGTCTTCTGAGAAAGCTTCCAGGGGGGGGGGGAAGAAACATGACGGGAACTCCCAGGGTGTAGGAGAACCGTCTCTGACAGCTTGACAAGGGGATGTGTTCTTCTCCACTAGGACACTTTTTGAGAATCCTTGGAGACGGCACTTATCTCAGCCTTAAATAATATCACCTGGTAAAATGACGGAGAGACTGGCCACAAACTGAGCAAGGTGGTATATGCAGTATTTAACATTTATTTGCTACGTATATGTAGGGGTGTGGGTCTATACATATGTTGTTCATAGTATGTTTAGGTGTGTGTCATGTCTGTGTTTCACTTTGAGAGCGGGCAACTAAATTTCATTTTTGATGTGTGCCGTTGTGCCCACAGTAAAAAAAATGACAATAAAGGTTATCTTATCTTATCTTATCTTATCTTACAATGCAGTGAGCCATGTGCAGATCTGTACATTGGGGAAACAAAACAACCACTTCATAAATGCATTGCACACCATAGCAGAACAAACCCATCAGGACAAGATTCAGACGTCCATCTGCCTTTAAAAGACAAAGGCCAGTCTTTTGAAGACAGCAAAGTCCACATTCTGGAGAGAGAGGACTGCTGGTTTGAAAGAGGGGTCAAAGAGGTCATCTGTGTCAAAATTGAACACCCCTCCCTCAACAGAGGGTGAGGGGTACGACATTGTCTATATCCAGTCTACCACACAGTCCTTTCAGCAGTTCCAAGAAGGCTCCACACCCATTTGCACCACTCAGGTGACCTTGAGAACACAGATACACCTCCAAGTGGCCTCAAGGACCCTCTCAAAGAAGGCAAATGACCAGCTGTCTGCAAGGAGTATAAATCCTTCCCTTCTCCACCATCCAATCAGAGCTGAAGAAGCTTCTTGGGTGAGAAGCGAAACGCCTTCAAAGGAAAAACAAGAAAGTCCAGTTGCCTCCTGAAAAATCACCTTTGGGACATCTGGTCAAATAAGTATTAATATTTTAAAGATCTAGTTACCCCACAACGTGACCAAGAAGTAGAATGTGAGAAGAAGTCTATGCAGATTAAGCTTGGAAGCTCGATTTAGTTGGGGGTGGTCACGATTAGAACACATTAACATCTTTTTGTTTTTGTTTTTTTCAACCATTTTATTTCTCTCGTGAATAACTGAACAATTCTACTTGGGAGAAAAATGTTGAAAGCGAAGTAGCTCAGATCTCATGGACTGGGTTCAGTGAAGACAATGCCTTCAGGAGTTGTGAGTGCTCCAACACTGGAGGTTTTCAAGAAGAGATTGGACAGCTATTTATCTAAAATGGTATAGAGTTTCCCACTTGAGCAGTGGGTTGGACTAGAAGACCTCCAAGGTCCCTTCCAACTCTGTTATTCTGTTAATCGTCACAATAGTCCTTACAGAGTGATCAGGTTAGTCATAGCTATTAACCATGATGGCTATATAGTTCCTCTGGTGTCATCTGCTATTGCATTCATGTCCACTTAATGGGCTTCCTGGTGATACTTAATTGGATGTAGAAATAGACTCTGACAGCAGATTCTTCCTAGATTCTTATCTGTACAGAAGGCAGAAAGAGGCATCGACGTCGAGTTGCGTTTATGCCCAATTCATTATAAAATGACATTTTGCAAGTCTGTAGCAACTGAGGACAATTTATTAATAATAAATACCAGGTCGAACCAACAGCAAGATCTGCACACACACACACAAACACACACACACACACACACACTCACAGCCAAGTTGCTACGTAGATCCTCTTCATTTCAAATGTGATTGCCCCAAATGAGTTCTTTGGATTGTTAATTTCCAAAGCACTGTTAGCTTGGAAGGAGCTTATAATAGGACAGCTAATTTCCTATACAAATCCATAAGGAGGCACATTTTAGCAGGATCACATCACTAGTCTCCCTGAGACCCAGAAATCTTTAAATTGTCTGTTCCTAACGGAGAGAATGCACTTGCAAAGATTTGTACCCATTTTGTTGGTGCCAAAGGAAGGATAACTTTCTTGCTCACCACTTGTAAAGTTCTCCAGTCTCTCTAGAAAATTATCTCAGGATTTAATCTCATTTAATCCCCCATAACAAAATGTGCCTCTTTGATTGACCCCCAAAAGCTGAAACAATTCACACAATCCAAGGGATGCAGTGGCTCTAGACCCTAATCAAAGACTAGGAACAATTCATACAGTTTATCTAATTTAAACATTGTTGATTAATCAGTGATGCGCCCAAAATCACCCAGTTATGGCTTTCATGTCTATGGCTGGACTAGAACTCACCATCTCCTGGTGATTGGCCCAAAGTAACCCAGCCGGGTTTTATGCTTAAGGCAGGACTAGAACTCACCGTCTTTTGATTTCTAGGCCAGCATCTTAATCATTACTCCCAACTGGCTCTCTGGTATATGCTTTATGGAGATGGTAGTGTACTTAAGTTTGGCAAGATTCTGTCTATAGGTGAGAGACAATAAAGTGTAGGAGGACAGCACCCCCCACCCCAGAGAAATATTTGGGGGAATATAAAAAAGCAGAATATTATATTTCCCCAAAGGAATAATGGAAAAGATCTTTAAAAAGGCAGAAACCTCTCCCTCCCCCCAGCCAGAAACTCAGCAGAAACCAGCTCTGTAGAAATGCAGATTTGGTGATTCATTCAGGAAGACCTGGGGCCAGAAAGCTTGGTGCTGATGAGGTTAGGAACAGGAAACAACTCCAAAGACAAAAGCCCAAGAAGGTATAAAAACCCACCACTCCCAGCTACATGTGGTCAGCTTTCCCAGAGCCACACTTCTGTCTGGCTCTTCTCTTCAATAAACTACAACCTTCTTTCTAAAGCAGTCTCCATTTTGTTTATTCCCGGCTTGGACTGGACCCCGATGAAGATTTTTCTTTCAACAAAGTCAACTGCTTGGAAGAATCACAATGTGTCTTCTTGGTTTTGGGACCCTCCCAGACTCTTGATTTTTCCTGAAGTTGAGGGACGCATTTCAAAAACCTCTCTCCCAAATCTAAATAAAATGGACAATTGTAGGCATGCTTCCTATTTTCTCTCCCTGTTGATGGACTATATCCATCACTCCTTGCCCTTACTATCTCCTTCGACATTTCCCACAGATGAGATTCTACCACCTTTCGCAAACCTATTTGGTAGTTTATTTTGTAGCTTGATATATACTGGGATTTTTCTTCTCTGTTTCAGTGACAGGTCAGAAAAGGTCCTGGAAGGAAAAGACAACATTTTTCTCCCATGACAGGCCTAATTCTTGGCTGTGCAGCCATGGGTCAAGTAGAAGGACTGTACTTTAATTAGGGATTGTTCAAGCTCCTTCTTCTTTTTTCTACGTAAACCATATCTAGTCTAGTGAAAAGAAGGACTAGGGGGTGACATAATAGCAGTCTTCCAATATTTGAGGGGCTGTCACAAACAAGAAGGGGTCAAGCTATTCTCCAAAGCACCTGAGGGCAGGACAAGAAGTAACAGGTGGAAGCTTATCAAAGAGAAAACCAACCTAAAATTAAGGAGAGCTTTCCTGACAGTGAGAACAGATGATCAGTGGAACAGCTTGCCTCCAGAAGTTGTGGGTGCTCCATTACTAGTGCTTTTTAAGAAGATATTGGGCAATCATCTGTCCAGAATGGAATAGGGCCTGCTGTTTGAGCAGGGGGTTGGACTAGAAGATATCCATGGTCCCTTCTAACTCTTTGATTCTATGTTCTATGTTCAATTGTCCCCCCCGAAAAAAGTCTTGTTTGCTTGTTTTGATGGCTTTGATGCCTTCCAAAGGCAGAGCTGAACATTCCCCGTTGTGTTTTATCAGTCCAGATGGCACAAAGGTTGTTACAGCTCCCTTCTTCGTGGATTTCCAACATGAGTAACACGACAATATCATTTCCCTCCCTTTACAGGTACTAAACAAGAGGCTAGAGCAGGTATTTCTGCCCTGGGATGCAAGACAACATTTTAAAAAGCTCTCTGCTTTGTCGTTAATACCGGTGCTGAAATGTAACTGCTTGGGGAGCAAATTATAATAAAAATATCCTTTAAAACCTAGGATTGGGGGATGCATTCAAGATGCTCTAGAGTTCAAGACAGAACTTTGCCAGCTGTTAAATGCCCTTAAACGCTCCTTGTGATGTATTGGGTCAAATAGATAAAAACACTTTAATGAGTTGCCTCTGAATTTCCATCTTTGGAAAGGGAGCAGTTTTCCTCCAGTTCCTGCTCAAGCCATCCAACTAACGAGCTCTCTGGAGGTTGAGCCGTCTAATTAGCAGAGCCAAGAATGGAGCGGGAATTTTTATGAGGCGTTGCAAAGGCCAGTGGAAGGGGCTTCCTACATGCTGGAATGAGGAGTAATCCGCATACAAAATTACAGAATAAAAGAGGTGGAAGGTCTTTTAGTCGAACCCCTGCTCAAGCAGGAGACATTATACCAGTCTGATAATGCAGGAGTGATAATGAAACCTGGCCATTAAAGCTGTGTGGGAAGAAAATCAGGTCCGGTTCTAAGCTGGGAGAAAGACGCTGAAAAATAAAATGGAGTCTAGCTGCTTAGGAAAGAAGATCTCTGTTCATTGATGAGCGGAACCGACAACAGCATGTGGTTCTGGGACAGCTGACAAAATGGAGTTGAGAGTAGGTGGTTTTTTATATATTCTTTGGGGCTTTCTGTTTGAGATGCCTGTTCCTTGTGAAACGTACTTTGACCTGTGTTTGACTGTGCCCTTTTAGTATTCTAATTATTGTTGCCTGACTCCCATTGTGGCTGGGAAGTCCTGTCCTGTCCTTGGAGCTGGGTGGGGAATGTAGATTTTAGGAGTCTTTGTTTTTCTAATCCTATCAGCTCCAGCCTTCTGTGGGGGCTGTGGCTGAAGGCGTGGGTGGCCCCAGTCTTTCTGAATGGATTACAAAATCTCCATTTCTAAAGACTTCAGGCTTCTGTTTGAGTCTGTTTTTCCTATAGCAGGTAGACTGGAGCTGCTTGCTTTCTGCCTTTGAGAACATGTTTCTCCTCTTCTCCTTTAGGGGAAGTATAATATTCTGCCTCTTTTAATAGTCCCCAAAATATTTCATTCTCTGGGGGGGCGGTCTTCCCACAGTCGTAAGTCATGTCACTTGTAAAGCAGGTTATCACCTGGCTGACCCAGTTTTTGCAATGGCCATTAAGCCAATCACCATGGTCATTAACTGAATCTGTGGTTGTTAAGTGAACCCATTGTTCACTAGGGGGCGTTTTCACCCAAAACGTGAAGTATACTCGTTTTTTTTTGGCAAAAATGTGATCAATTGCAGTCATATGAGACTGCACGTAGCTGTCATGGTTCCGACAGATAAAACTCTTCAAAAGAACTTCGAGGCATTATTTACCTTAAGGAATCTTTTATTCGAGAAGCATAACATCGGCACTGCATAATCGAAGCCAAAAACTGAATTCTCCTCCCCTGGGCACATAGCATCAAAGCACAATTCCCTCCTACAATTAACAGTCATAAATCACATTCCCCAATTAGCTTGAAACGCGGGCTTCCTCTCCAGTTCTCCAGTCCGCCAATTCTTTATCAGCTCTGAGCTCAATAACCTTGATTCTCACGCTAAGCTTAGTGTTGTTATATCTAGCTAGACTCTCCTTCACATCCCCCCCTCCCAGGATCATCTAACTCGAAAAGCAAAAGGTAAAAAGATGGCTACATTTCCATCGTCAGTGCAAAACATCCGATGTTAGCAGCATTGACAGTAGCTATAAATGGTTGCAGAGAGCCCAAAATGTGGTCATGTGACCACAGAGGATGCCATTGTAACTTTAGAACCAGATCGTAAGTTGCTTTTTGGCTGTCCGTCTTAACGTAAGTGACTGGCCATAATTTGAGGATTACCTGTAGTCCCTCTCTACAATTCCATGATTCAGATGCTAAACCAGCCTGACGTTTGTGGCAAAGTATGACCATCAAGCCACCTGGCACAATGTACATGCCACGCCATGAGCTGTCACTTTTGTTGAGCGCTCTTTTATCGAAGAGACATCCAATCTAGAATTAAAATGTCCTGTCGGTGAGAACAAATAATCAGCGGAATGGCTTTTCCTTCAGGAGTTGTGGGTGCTCCATCACAGTGTCATGGCCCCATCGGAGCCCAGTTTGGAGGAGGAGGAGGAGCAGGAGAAGTTGGAACCGGGATCGTTCAATGGGGATGGCATGTCTCCCTTGGCATGAGAGGCCAGGGGCTTGAGGACAATGCTTTCCCGGGCCCCTCAGACATTGGGAGAGGTAGTTGACCTGATGGAGAGCTGCCTGCTCTCACAGACACAGGGGAGGATTGGCTGCTGACAAGCAGTGGTGCTGATAGGCAGCAGAACCCCTCTGAGGAGGAACAGCTGCCTCCCCCACTTGATCCAAGGGCACGGAGAGCAGAGCACAGGCAAGCTCAGAGAAGGTCTGCGAGGTGACTTGAGAGGAGGGCACCTCACTTCCTCCTCACAAAGAACATCTGGAGTGGATTGACTCAAGAAGAAGCTGTGTGGAGTTAGTCTTTGCCAGGAACAATTGTTGGCGTTGGCTTACACTCCCCGCCTTTGACTTGTGCCTTTCGCATTTTGCCTTGTTTTTGCCTTGAGGGACTGCCTTTTGTCTTGTGCCTTGACTTTGCCTTGTGGACTACAGTTTGCCTCATGGACTTGCTTAGCTGGGCGGACTGGACCTTGCCCTGTGAGGATGCTCCTACTCTGTGGACTTCCTTTGTTAGGTACAGGCTGTTGTTTGGAGGACGGTGGCTGCCTTCAGGATAGCCTGTGGTGGAAGGCGGTTTGTTGGAACATTCACTTAGAGCAGGGGTAGGCAACCTTGGCTCTTTTATGACTCGTGGACTTCAACTCCCAGAATTCCTGAGCCAGCATGGCTCAGCTTGGAAACCTCTCCCTTTCCCCTCAGCATGGCTGGCTCAGGAATTCTGGGAGTTGAAGTCCACGAGTCATAAAAGAGCCAAGGTTGCCTACCCATGATTTAGAGCAATAAAGGATAAATAAAGCAATCAAGCCTGCCTTGCTTTGACGACCTGGATCATAATACACTGGATGATTTCAAGAAGAGACTGGATAGCCATGGTATAGGGTCTCCTGCTTGAGCAGGGGGTTGGACTAGAAGACCTCCAAGGTCCATTTCAATTCTGTTATTCTGTATTTTGTATTCTCTAGCTCACCTCTCTTTCTCCACCCCACATCTCTGCATCCATTGTTGGTCCCACTTAAAGCCTCTGTTTCCCCAGTGAAGGAAATAAAAGTTATTCTTTTACAAAATGTAACAATAGAGCTCCAATGTAACAATGTATGAGACTGTATGTTTAGCACAAATGTATTAATGTAGTGTAAATGTAGCAATGCACTGCCAAATGTATGAGGTCTGTTTACTGTTTCCTGCCTATGTAAAGTGACCACAAATGGTAATCAGCAAAGATAATGAATTATGTCCTGGATGGACAGAAATTGGAAGGAAATTGTCAGGATGAACTTTTAAGTGTAAAAACAACTTCAAAGAATGACTATGAGAATGAAGTAGTGGAGTTGAAAGAGTTTCTTAGATGTGACGTGCATTGTAAAAAGTATAAAATGCAAAGCTTGAAACCTGCTCTTTGCGCTCTTAGAACTCAATCCAATTTGGGAAGGGTCTAAGAGGCCGCGTTGGCAAACACTTTTCTTTTCTTTTCTTTTTATTCTTTTTATGTTTTTCTCCAATAAAACTTTGTTTTGTTAACCAGACTTGTCTTCATATTGTGAGTATCAAATTTTGGGGTTTTTAAATCTCACACCAATAGGCAGATATTCAAGTCATTCAGCTTGTCTTCAGAAGTTGTGGGCACTCCATCACTGGAGGATTTCAAGAAGAGACTGGATAAACATTTGTCCAGAAGGGTATAGGGTCTCCTGCTTGAGCAGAGGGTTGGACTAGAAGACCTCCAAGGTCCCTTCCAATTCTGTTATTCTGCTAAGACATCTCAGCAGCCTACCATCTCATTTGAAAAGTCAAATGGATCTGCAGAGCTGGGCTGAAGCTATCCGAGAGGCCCAGAATAGGCCATGGCAGCCCAGAAAGCAGGAATTGAACATTAAATAAACACCTCTTGAAGTTAACTCTGTCGGGGTTCTTCCTGATTTACGATGACAGCTTAATTTTCTCAGGAGGATCTGGAAAGCAACCGGACCAGGAAGAAGATAAAGCTGTTTGTTTTATGTACCGTTGAAGCTTACCCTTGGGCCCAAGGCAGAAATGTCAACCTTTGCTTAGTGCTTTATGGCTGCTTCAGAGTGTCGGGAAAGGTTATGTTTCTCTTCCAAAGTGGCTACTCCTAGGAGAATTTTGCTAGGGCAAAGCACAGATCTAACTTAGCTTCTGCCTCCTGGGTGGGACCGCTTCATTTGCTCCTCCCCGAATTGACGATGACTTTAATTCCTTCCCTCGCTGGAAGGTGGAAGTGATGGACCGGGTAAGACCTGGGCTAAGATACCTGTTTTGTTTGTTATTTCTTTCAGGAATGTCCCTAAGTTACGGTCAAAAACCTCAAGATGGCAGCCAGAATGTTGTGACCGAAGGTCCTCTTGTTTTTAAGCGTATGTGCAACAGGCTTTAAAATCAAGTGGGGATTTGATTGCAGTATCAGGGCCATAAGATTAAGGGCAAGAGAAGAAGGGGACGACAGAGAACGAGGTGGCTGGATGGAGTCACTGAAACAGTAGGCGTGAGCTTAAATGGACTCCAGAAGACGGTAGAGGACAGGAAGGTCTGGAGGAACGCTGTCCATGGGGTCGCGATGGGTCGGACACGACTTCGCAATTAACAACAACAACAAATCAGGGCCATCTTGATATTTTGAATCTATTCTGTGGACACTCTCCTAATTCCATGAGGGTACTCATGAAATGTTTTCTTCGCTCTGTTCTTGGAAAGAGATTAAAAAATAGAAGGGGTTTAAAAGGGGTGATTTGGGGCCAATTGCCAGGAGACAATGAGTTCTAGTTCAGCCTTAGGTATGAAAGCCAGTTGGGTGACTTTGGGCCAATCACCAGGAGACGGTGAGTTCTAGTCCCGCCTTAAGCATGAAAGCCAGTTGGGTGACTTTGGGCCAATCACCAGGAGACAGGGAGTTCTAGTGTTGCCTTAGGCATGAAAGCTGACTGGGTGTCTTTGGGCCAATCACCAGGAGACGGTGAGTTCCAGTCCTGTTTTAGTCATGAAAATCAGCTCGCTGACTTTGGGCCAATCACCAGGAGACAGTGAGTTCTAGTCTCGTCTTAGGCATGAAAGCCGGCTGGGTGACTTTGGACCACTCACTCTGTTTCAATCCAGACCTCCTCACAGGGTTATTGTTGTGGGGAAAATAAGAGGAGGAAGGAGTATTAGCTCTGTTTGACGCCTTGAGCTGTTTACAAAATAAATAAATAAATGTGAATAGAATAGAGCTGGAAGGGACCTTGGAGGTCTTCTAGTCCACCCCCCTGCTCAAGCAGGAGAACCTACACCAGGGGTAGGCAACCTTGGCTCTTTTATGAATCGTGGACTTCAACTCCCAGAATTGGAAACCTCTCCCTTTCCCCTCAGCATGGCTGGCTCAGGAATTCTGGGAGTTGAAGTCCACGAGTCATAAAAGAGCCAAGGTTGCCTACCCCTGACCTAGAACTATTAAACAAGAGAGAGAGAGAGAGAGAGAGAGAGAGAGAGAGAGAGAGAGAGAGAGAGAGAGCGAGAGAGAGAGAGAGAGAGCTGCAACTGGATTAAAGTTCATTTAATCTTCCTTAGATAGAATACAGAACAAAGGGTTGGAAGGACCTTGGAGGTCTTCTAGTCCTCCCCCTGCTCAAGCAGGAGAACCTCCTAGAACTATTAAACAAGGAGAGAGAGAGAGAGAGAGAGAGAGAGAGAGAGAGAGAGAGAGAGAGAGAGAGAGAGAGAGAGAGAGAGAGCTGCAACTGGATTAAAGTTCATTTAATCTTCCTTAGATAGAATACAGAACAAAAGGGTTGGAAGGGACCTTGGAGGTCTTCTAGTCCAACCCCCTGCCCAGGCAGGAAACCCTATACCATTTCAGGCAAAGGGCTGTCCAGTCTCTTCTTAAAAATCTCCAGTGATGGAGCACCCACGATTTCTGGGGGTAAGCTGTTCCACTGGTTGTGGAATATACTGTATATATGGAATATAAATAAAGTAAAAATAAATAATACTTTGCAGAATGTTTAAAATGATTGCAAAAGTACCTAAATCCAAACGTAATCTTGGCAATACAATCAACGTGATACCATTAACCTGATACACTGCTAGCACAGCAGACTGGACCCAGCTTGAATTGGACAATTTAAATAAAAAAAAATACCTAAAATCTAATGACAATGCATCATGCAACGTGTCCACAAAATTATGTTGAACAAATGTACCTGGCACACACAAAAAAAATAGGAAGCCACGTTTTACTTCAGGTAAAAAGAGTATAGTTGAAGAATACAATGGGAATTGAATTAAATTAAATGTGAATTAAATTATTGCACAAGACCAAGTTTGCAAAAAAAAAAAGTATATATGTGCCAAAACTAGTAGAAACAAAAGATTATTATTTAAGTGAATATTTGGAGACGTAAGCCAAGAAACTGAAAAATAAAATGGACAAGACCAAAAACTAGTAATCATTGCAAGCTGGCGCCCACCAGATGGAGGAAGAAGTAGGATTAATTTTTCACTTCAAGAGGCAGCATAAAATCCAAATGTGAGGAGATCAAGGATTTAGCAGCTGAAATGGACTTCATAAAGAAAAAAAAAATGAAACCATGGACCCCATAATTAGTGGAGGCGACAAAATTGCTTAAACTGACTATAAATAATGCCGTGACGGATGCATTAGCTTCTGTGCAAAAAGCTTTAATCTCCAAGTTTCCCAAATATGGCAGGATCACAAAATTGAGAAAGTTGGAAATGGTAATGTTCAACTTGCATGATACAACAGAATGGATAGAATGATAATTGTGGGATCTTTGGGGCTGTCTGAGCTGGGTGGTTTTCTTGCAGATGTTTCATTACCCAACTAGGTAACATCATCAGTGCTAGAAGGGAGTGGGGTTTGTGGAGAGGAGGAGGAGGAGGAGGAGGAGGAGGAGGACTGTGGGGTGCTCTCCGAGCTTGGTTGTTTTCTTGCAGACGTTTCATTACCCAACTAGGTAACATCATCAGTGCTAGAAGGGAGTGGGGTTTATGGGAGGAGGAGGAGGAAGGAGGAGAGGAGGAGGAGGATGATGGGAGGAGGAGGAGGTGGGGTTCTTGGTGCTCTCCGAGCTTGGTTTGTTTTCTTGCAGACGTTTCATTCCCAAATAGGTAACATCATCAATGCTAGAAGGGAGTGGGGTTTATATGAGGAGGAGGAGGAGGAGGAGGAGGAGGAGGAGGAGGAGGAGGAGGAGGAGGAGGAGGACTGTGGGGTCCTCAGTGCTCTCTGAGCTTGGCTGTTTTCTTGCAGACGTTTCATTACCCAACTAAGTAACATCATCAGTGCTAGCCAATGAACGATGAATAATAATTGAAAGGCAAAGGCTAATTTTCTTAGATGCAGCCATAATCAGGGCAAGCAGATTTGAGGGGGAAAAAACTTGAAAAACAATAACATAAAATAAAATAGAGAGATCTCATAATTGAAACAGGTAAATTACAGGGAAGATCTTGCAACGTCACCTGAGAATAGAGGTGGAGTGACCCACAGATTAATCTAATGTTTATAAGAACCAAATATTTTGACTATGTCAAACATAGATCTGTAAAAAATGACAACAACAACACCAGATGTTCTATTTCTATTTGCAGGTCTTTGTGTTTTGTTATCTTCTCCAGTGCTTTCTCTTCTCTTCTGCTTTCGGATGCGCTGCAGATGATGGCATGGGTGGCTGTTGTTGCTATTGCTGTTGGTTGCACAGATAGCCAGATGTTCAGACTGGATTTGAAATTTTAACTGTGTATCCAGCTCTTCCCAAGAATCTGGGATAGGCAGATGTTGTCGTTTGATGGTGCTAAATGTATCATGGCAGGATGTCAGCTGTTCCACGTAAAGCTGCTTGTTGCAATTGACTGATGGGGATTTTGTCAATGGTGTTCAGGTTGTGCTCCAGATGCTTTATTACCATGGTTGGTTACACAATCAGCCAGATGTTCTGGCTGGAATTGTCCGTTTTGCCCACCGATCCAGCCCTTCCCTCGAATCTGGGCTAGGCAGATGTTGTTGTTTGATGGTGTTAAAAGTACTGTCGCTGGAGGCTAAAAGAATGGTTGCTGGAATTGGGTTTGTTTAGTCTAGTGAAAAAAGAAGAAGTAGGGGGTGACATGATAGCAGTCTTCCAATATTTAAGGAGCTGTCACAAAGGTGCTTTTTCACGAGGCAACTGGACTTTTCTTTGTTCTCTTTGAAAACATTTAGCTTCTCATTCCAGAAAGTTTGGTTTGAAAGAGAGGTCAAAGAGGCCATCCGTGTCAAAATTGAACACCCCTCTCTCAACAGAGGGGGAGGGATATGACACCGTCTATCTCCAGTCTACAACACAGTCCTTTCAGCAGTTCCAAGAAGGCTCCACACCCATTTGCACCACTCAGGTGACCCTGAGGACACAGACAAACCTCCAGGTGGCCTCAACGACTCTCTCAAAGGAGGCAAATGACCAGCTGTCTGCAAGGAGTATAAATCCTTCCTTTCCCCCACCATCCCGTCAGAGCTGAAGAAGCTTCTTGGATGAGAAGCGAAACGTCTTCAAAGAAAAAACAAGAAAGTCTAGTTGTCTCTTAAAAAAGCACCTTTGGGACAACCATGACCTGGATGATGGAGAATCTCCATAGAAAAGAGGGAGTCAAGCTATTCTCCAAAGCGCCTGAAGGCAGGACAAGAAGCAGCTGATGAAAATTAATCAAGGAGAGAAGCAACCTGGAACTAAGGAGAAATTTCCTGATGGTTAGAACAATTAATCAGTGGAACATCTTCCACTCCAGAAGCTGTGGGTGCTCCATCACTGGAAGTTTTTAAGAAGAGATTGGACAACCATTTGTCTGAAATGGAATAGGGTCTCCTGCTTGAGCTGGGGGCTGGACTGGACGACCTCCAAGGTCTCTTCCATCTCTGTTATTCTCTTATATACCTCTGAATGTAAGCCGCTCCAAGCAAAGCTGCCTTTTCTGCAATTGACGGATGGTGACTTTGTCAAGGCTGAAGACATTCAAGTGGTGCTCCAGGTGTTTTGGGAATTGCACCCAAGCCGCCTATCCTATATTTTGATTTCTTTTGCCGGACCTATTGTTATTATTACACCACTATAATTTAGATTCATACCTTGCCTTTTCTCCAGGCGTTCAAACTGGGGTGCTCCCTTCATTTGAACTTCCAAGCAACAATCCTGGAAAATAGACTAAGGAGAAAGAGGGAGGATCAGAGAACTCTCTATGCCACCCAAAGTCACCCAGTGAATTTTTCAAGGCATCATCATCAAGACACATCTGTGCCAGTTTTTAGTGTTGCAGGAATCCTAATCCTCTTAATATGGCAAGTGGATTGAGTAAATCGAGGCGTGCCTCTCTTGCCGCAGTTTGCTTTTTCCAATAAATCATCATTAAGTGACAATCTTTCCTCTCCGGAAAACTCAGAACTTGCTTCTCGCCTCTCCTGGCAGCTAAACACGATAGCCCTCCACCATGACACTACAAGCCCACATCAGGACTTCTGAATGTCTCAGCCTGTTTTTACTGCCAGGAAAGAGAAGAGCAACAAAGATGATTAGGGGACTGGAGGCTAAAGCATATAAGGAACGGCTGCTGGAATTGGGTATGTCTAGTTTAATGAAGAGAAGGACTAAGGGTGACATGATAGCAGAGTTCCAATATCTCAGGGGCTGCCCCAAAGAAGAGGGAGTCAAGCTATTCTCCAAGGCGCCTGAAGGCAGGACAAGAAGCAACGGATGGAAACTCATCAAGGAGAGAAGCAACCTAGAACTAAGGAGAAACTTCCCGACAGTTAGAACAATTAACCAGTGGAACAACCTGCCTCCAGAAGCGGCGAATGCTCCAACACTGGAAGTTTTTAAGAAGAGACTGGACAGCCATTTGTCTGAAATGGTATAGGGTTTCCTGCCTGAGCAGGGGGTTGGACTAGATGACCTCCAAGGTCCATTCCAACTTTATTATTATTATTATTATTAAGATGGACAGTCTATTCCTCCCATTCACACATAAGCATCTGGGGATAAGTGTCGCTTATCTGCAAAGTTTTTTGGGGGGAAAAAGGAGAGGAAGAGAAGATGTGACCGCTGGGGGATCGGGTGTGGGGGAGGGAAGCCAAGAAGAACCTTGAAGTTCAGAAGAGAACGGCCGTGTCAAAATTCTTCAAACCATGATAAATGTTGCAAAGGGGTCCAGCTTTTTCCGAGTGGAATTGAGTGATGGTGATTTATGAGCTGGGAGATTTTTTCTAAAGCAAGTCGTTTTTTGAAGAAGAAGAAGGGAAAGGTCACCATCCTGCACGCCTTACATAGCTTATCTTGGGCTGTGACAACATGTGATCCTTCCAAATTTCTGGGTGACAGACATGTTTGCCTGCTTGGACAGAACCGCCATTAATAACCATCATCGGGAGGGAAGTAAGATACAAACATGCACATTGGCACCCCAGCACTTCCTCTTCATGGATCACCCCGCCTCTTCCAACATCCAGACGTAGATAAAAGCCACAGGTTATAGAGGAGCCGGAAAACCAAAGTGGAAGACTGGATCTTGTACAAAAAAAAAAAGAAAGAGAAAGACTTTGGTGGAAACCTGCTTGGCACAAAAAGAAAGCTAGAATTAGGTTTAAAAATGGTTAAAACTTTATTTGACGGGTTAAAAAGGCTTTTAGAGATTTTGACTGAATTAATACTATCGAGATGAAAACTATGGATTTGACTATGGTTGGGATGTAATTTGACGATGGTTGGGAAATCTAATATGGAAAAGGTGGTAAACAAAAAGTAAATAGATGAAGACATAGAATACAGATTGGAAATGAAATAAGGTGTCTGGTGGAATAATACTTTTTCTTTTTATAAGTATAATGATTTTGATAGGATTTAAATTTTAGGTAAGGAGTTAAAAAGGGGTTTTAAGATTTATAAAATATATATTTGAAATAGAAAATATATACTTGATAGAGTACAGGAAAGAGAATATAGTTGGGAAGTATTAAAATATAACAGTTGATATAATATGTATATTTTAGAAATAATTATTGTTTGATGGGAAATTGGGAGACCCGAAATGTAACGTATGTGTTCATTTTAGGCTAAAGTGGAAAATGGTAATTGTAAAATAGTTAAACTTAAAACAGGATTTTGATTGATATAAGTGAATTACTATTGATATTCTTTTTACAATGATTGAATTTTATTTAGAAATGTATTAATACTAGGTAATAGCCTGAGGGAAATAGAGAAGGAACTTTTAAGGAATTATTGAACTATTTATGTTTGATTATATTGTGGTTTTTTTTGGATGATTGATCACCGTATCTCCACGTGGATTCCTAAAGCACTTTGATGTAAAACCAAAAAATACTAATAAAACTTGTTTAAAAAAAAAAAAGAAAGAGAAAGAGAGAGAGAGAGAGGGAGAAGGGAGAAGGGAGAAAAGGAGGGATGCAAAGAGGGAGAGACAGAGGGAGGGAGAGAGAGGGAGGGAGATAAAGAAGAAGAGAGAAAAGGAGGGAGAGAGGGAAATAGAGAGGGAGGGGGAAAGGGAAGATGAGAGACAGAGTGAGAGAAAGGGAGAAAAAGAGAGGGGGAGGGAGAGTGGAGAGAGAGGGGGAGGAGAGAGAAAGGGAGGGATGCAAAGAGGGAGAGAGAGAGGGAGGGAGATAAAGAGGAAGAGAGAAAAGGAGGGAGAGAGGGAAATAGAGAGGGAGGGGGAGAGAGAGGGAAGACGAGAGACAGAGTGAGAGAAAGGGAGAAAAAGAGAGGGAGAGGGAGGGAGAGTGGAGAGAGGGAGAAAGGGAGGGATGCAAAGAGGGAGAGAGAGAGGGAAGGAGATAAAGAAGAAGAGAGAAAAGGAGGGAGAGAGGGAAATAGAGAGGGAGGGGGAGAGAAAGCTCTATTCCGTTCCGTTCCGTTCCATTCCGTTCCATTCCATTCCATTCCATATTTTCCATTCCATATTTTCCATTCCATTCCATTCCATTCTATTCTATTCTATTCTATTCTATTCCATTCCATTCTATTCACGTCTTGTACAGTATGGAAGATCTGAAGACCTGCCCACCTTTTTTTTTTTTCAACGCATTGCATTACTGGCTGCCATTTTGACTCTTTTGACACCTTTCCTTGACCCACCTTTGCCTCTTACCTCAGCCTACTGCATCTGTTGCTAAAACGGTCCTCATTTCACGTCCTGTGCAATTGCCAGTCACTGCTTAGGGAATGCTGGGAGTTGTAGTCCACACGTCTTCAAGCTGACGAGGTGGAGAAACACTGGGCTAGTCTAACAGCAGCTTTTCCTGCAGAAGGAAACATAGACCCTGCTGCCAAAAAAGGGGCCCTTTCCACCTCCAAATAAATTTTCGCTTTTGGGAAAAACTATTGTGGAATTGGGGAGTTTGGAAAGTCTCTTTTTCATTGTTCCCAGGTTCCGTGGCTGCTTAGGACTCAAAAGCCGACTTCCATTTAGCTAAATAATAATAATAATAATAATAATAATAATAATAATAATAATAATAATAATAATAATAATAATAATAATAATAATAATAATAATAATAATAATAATAATAATAATAATAATAATAATAAAGTTGGAAGGGACCTTGGAGGTCATCTAGTCCAACCCCCTGCTCAGGCAGGAAACCCTGTCCCATTTCAGACAAATGGCTGTCCAGTCTCTTCTTAAAAACTTCCAGTGTTGGAGCATTCAAAGCTTCTGGAGGCAGGTTGTTCCACTGGTTAATTGTTCTAACTGTCAGGAAGTTTCTCCTTAGTTCTAGGTTGCTTCTCTTCTTGGTTAGTTTCCATCCGTTGCTTCTTCTCCTGCCTTCAGATGCTTTGGAGAAGAGCTTGACTCCCTCTTCTTTGGGGCAGCCCCTGAGATATTGGAACGCTGCTATCATGTCCCCCCTCATCCTTCTCTTCATTAAACTAGACATACCCAATTCCAGCAGCCGTTCCTTATATGTTTTAGCCTCCAGTCCCCTAATCATCTTTGTTGCTCTTCTCTGTACTCTTTCTAGAGTCTCAACATCTTTTTTACATCGTGGTGACCAAAACTTCTATTCTTATTCTTATTCTTATTCTTATTCTTATTCTTATTCTTATTCTTATTCTTATTCTTATTCTTATTCTCTTATTCTTATTCTTATTCTTATTCTTATTCTTATTCTTATTCTTATTCTTATTCTTATTCTTATTCTTATTCTTATTCTTATTCTTATTCTTATTCTTATTCTTATTCTTATTCTTATTCTTATTCTTATTCTTATTCTTATTCTTATTATTCTTGAAAGGGTGCAGAGAAGAGCAACAAAGATGATTAGGGGACTGGAGGCTAAAACAGATGAAGAACAGTTGCAGGAACTGGGAATATTTAGTCTAACAAAGAGAAGGTCTAAATGTGACCTAATAGCAGTCTTCCAATATTTGAGGGGTTGCCACAAAGAAGAGGGGGGTCAACCTATTTTCCAAAGCGCCAGAAAGCAAGCACAAGAAACAACGGATGGAAAATGTATATGTTTCACTTTGAGAGCGGGCAACTAAATTTCATTATTTTATGTGTGCCATTGTGCCCACAATATAAAAAATGACAATAAAGGTTATTTATTATTATTATTAAAATAATCAAGGAGAGAAGCAACCTAGAACTAAGGAGAAACTTCCTGACAGTTAGAACAATTAACCAGTGGAACAACCTGCCGTCAGAAGTTGTGGATGCTCCATCACTGGAAGTTTTTAAGAAGAGATTGGACAGCCATTTGTCTGAAATGCTATAGGGTTTCCTACCTGAGCAGGGGGCTGGACTAGAAGACCTCCAAGGTCCCTTCCAACTCTGTTATTCCGTTAAAATGGTGCATCGGAGCTGGAAAGAAAATAATAAATAAAAAATTAAACAACAGGGTCCTGAAAAGGCAAGTAGACAATTATTAGATGTGAAGAGACATTTTGCTGCTTCACAATCATCATAACCATAGCAACTGACTGAGGTTTCTCATCTCATCTCTTGTGGCATTCAGGAACTCACAGACATGCACACAACCTTGAATGTCATGAAACAAATGCTCATAAGTCAAGGACTACGTGTAATTTGCATCCTGTACATAATGGTATCCTGGGGCAAGTGATGGTATTCCGGGTTCTATTAGAAACAGGTGGAACGTTCTGCCAACTCATTGTGCCCACATCTAGAGGTAGGAAATGTTATTTATGAATCGTCTACATAAACTGTGTTGAGGATGGACGGTGAAACTATTCAGAAGATTTCATCCATCATGTTGATGACGGCTATCAAATCAGCAGCAGAATGATTCAGAATAGAATAGAGCTGGAAGGGACCTTGGAGGTCTTCTAGTCCAACCCCCCGCTCATGCAAGAGACCCTATGCCATTTCTGGCAAGTGACTGTCCAGTCACTCCTTAATAATAATAATAATAATAATGGAAGGGATCTTGGAGGTCATCTAGTCCAACCCCCTGCTCAGGCAGGAAACCCTATACCGTTTCAGACAAATGGCTGTCCAGTCTTGAAAACTTCCACATTGGAGCACTCACAACTTCTGGAGGCAGGTTGTTCCACTGGTTAATTGTTCTCATTGTCAGGAATTTTCTCCTTAATTCCAGGTTGCTTCTCTCCTTGATTAGTTTCCATCCACTGTTTCTTTTCCTGTCTTCAGGCGCTTTGGAAAATAAGTTCCCCCCTCTTCTTTGTGGCAGCAGTACAGGTGGGTCTATGATGGAATTGCGCTGGCAAATTTTTTTTTTGTGCTGCAGCTGCCAAAAAAAAAAAAAAGTTAATGCAATCCTAGACTGTGCATTAACAAAAGGAAATAAGATCACGTGAAGCATTAGTACTACTTTATAACATCCTGGTAAGGCCACCATTTTGAATATTGCATGCAGTTTTCATCACCACACTATAAAAAAAGACATTGAGACTCTGGAAAGAGTGCAGAGAAGAGCAACAAAGATGATTAGAGAACGGTCGCAGGAATTGGGTAGGTCTAGTTTAATGAAAAGAAGGACGAGGGGTGACATGACAGCAGCCTTCCAATGTTTGTGGGGCTGCCACAAAGAAGAGGGGGTCAACGTATTTTCCAAAGCACCAGAAGGCAGGAAAAGAAAGAATGGATGGAAACTAATCAAGGAAAGAAGCAATCTGGAATTAAGGAGAAATTTCCTAACAGTGAGAATAATTAACCAGTGGAACAGCTTGCCACCAGAAGTTGTGGGTGCTCCAACAATGGAGGTTTTTAAGAAGAGACTGGACAGCCACTTGTGTGATATAGTATAGGGCAGTGGTGGCGAACCTATGGCATGGGTGCCAGAGGCGGCACTCAGAGCCCTCTCTGTGGGCATGCGCGCCGTCACCCCAGTCCTAGGCCTTCAGCTGGGTTTTATAAAACCTTTTCGCTTTAGGCCTCCGCCGCCGTGTGCAAAAAAAAAAAAGGTTCAATCAGTCAATTTCAACTTCTCACGGGGAAAAAAAAGATCTTGCAAAGTTGTAATTGATTGATTGAACTTTTTAGTCCCACCCAGTCTGCCGTTACCACCGCAGCCACGCCCACCCAATTGGCCACACCCAGCCAATGGGCCACACCCACCCGGCACTCGACGATGCATAAGTGGGTTTTGGGTTGCAGTTTGGGCACTCAGTCTCTAAAAGGTTCGCCATCACTGGCATAGGGCCTTCTGTTTGAGTAGAGGATTGGACTAGAAGGTCCCTTCCAGCTGTATTCTGTCTTCATTTATTTTCCAAAGAATCTTTGGAAAATCAAGGAGAGAAGCATCCTGGAATTAAGGAGAAATTTCCTAACAGTGGGAATTACCAGGGCTTCTTATGATTGCAGTACAATAGTTACCACCAGCCAACATGTTGCTAACATTGCCCTTTGATGCCCTCAAGTGGGAAACCACAGTCAAAATCTGGACCAAATCAGCAATAGTTGGACCATTAAATGATTATAACTTTTTTTTTTAAATAGCCGCCCATCACATTTGTTTTACTGTAGTTTTGTTTCCACGAAGTAAAATCCTTGAATGATTCAGAGCAAGTGGTTTCATTTCAGGCCTTTCACCATCCTTATTTTTTTCTTTTCTGGTGATGTGTGTCTTCTCACACTTCAAGGACTTCGACTCAATTATCAAGGTGCCAGAGGGATATTTATTACTCCGTTTCCTTCTCTCTTTCCTTGATAATGAAAATAAAAAAAAATGTTGATTCTGTTCAGCAGTTTCTTATTTGGATAGTAAACTCACACATCCTATCTGATGCCTCCTGCATTCTGTTTTTTCCTGAGATCTCTCCTTTCAGTTGCAGCAGCAATTGGCAAGAAACAATGTTGAGACTCTAGAAAGAGTACAGAGAAGAGCAACAAAGATGATCAGGGGACTGGAGGCTAAAACATATAAGGAACGGTTGCTGGAATTGGGTATGTCTGGTTTAATGAAGAGAAGAATGAGGGGGGACATGATAGTAGTCTTCCAGTATCTCAGGGGCTGCCCCAAAGAAGAGGCAGTCAAGCTATTCTCCAAAGCGCCTGAAGGCAGGACAAGAAGCAATGGATGGAAACTTATCAAAGAGAGAAGCAACCTAGAACTAAGGAGAAACTTCCTGACAGTTAGAACAATTAACCAGTGGAACAACCTGCCTCCAGAAGCGGTGAATGCTCCAACACTGGAAGTTTTTAAGAAGAGACTGGACAGCCATTTGTCCGAAATGGTATAGGGTTTCCTGCCTGAGCAGGGGGTTGGACTAGATGACCTCCAAGGTCCCTTCCAACTTTATTATTATTATGGATGGAAACTAATCAAGGAGAGAACCAACCTAGAACTAAGGAGAAATTTCCTAAGTGGGGACAATTAATCAGTAGAACAACTTGCCTTCAGAAGTTGTGGGTGCTCCATCCCTGGAGACTTTTAAGAAGAGACTGGACAGCCACTTGCTTGAAATGGTATCGGGTCTCCTGCTTCAGCAGGGGGTTGGTCTAGAAGACCTCCAAGGTCCCTTCCAACTCTATTATTCTGTATTCTATTCTCTGGTTGCTCCTATTTAAATTTTAACAAGTTGGGAAAAAATTCTGTTCCATAACTGTCATGATTACTCAAATGTCTTGGTCAATAGTATTCAACTATTGAAAGCTTAGCACACCAACCTCTACAGAACCAGTTCTATTGTACTAAAGTACAGATCTTCAAACTTGGCCCTTTTATGACTTGTGGACTTCAACTCCCAGAATTCCTCAGCCAGCGGGCCTAGCTGAGGAATTCTGGGAGTTGAAGTCCACAAGTCATAAAAGGGCCAAGTTTGAAGACCCCTGTACTAAATGCAGGGGGCTGGACTAGAAGACCTCCAAGATCCCTTTCAGCTCTATTCTATTCAAACTCTTCCACAGTTGAGCAGGACAGAAACTTCCTTCGGGATTGGAGGGAGAACATGTAGATTCTCATTCAGCAAAACTTGGCTTTTTTTTCCTGTTTGATGATTTTATCTTCCACAATATGTCCACTAGTTTCTGGAATATGTACGAAACAGATTGGTTTGTTATGCTTAGAAGGAAATGCACTACATCTCAGTGTGACAGGATAACTTTGCCCAGATGTTCATCTAATCCATTTTCTAGATTTGAACAGTTAATTATGGATGAAGTCTTTATTAATGATCTTGAAACCATGTTTGGACTGGACTGCTCTTCAAACAGCGGGTACCTTCAAACTGAGGTGGTCTCCTGAAATGTAGGGCATGGAGATAGTGAGATAATAAAGAAAAGGATCAGGGGTGACATGATAGCAGTCTTTCAGTATTTGAGGGACTGCCACAAAGAAGAGGAGGGATCAACTTATTCTCCAAAGCACCTGAAGGCAGGAGAAGAAGCAACGGATGGAAACTAATCAAGGAGAGAAGCAACCTGGAATTAAGGAGAAACTTCCTAACAGTGAGGACAATTAACCAGTGGAACAGCTTGCCTCCAGAAGTTGTGGGTGCTCCATCACTGGAGGTTTTTAAGAAGAGACTGGACACCCACCTGTCTGAAATGGTATAAGATCTCCTGCTTGAGCAGGGGGCTGGACTAGAAGACCTCCAAGGTCCCTTCCAGTTCTCTTCTAATTGATTGATTGATTGTCATCTTCTGCTTAGCTTCAGAGGACGTCTCCAGAAGCTGTTTGCAAGCTTATTCAACAGCTGATCTGGTGACTGACTTTCTTCAGCCCAGCCTGGAATCTTATCATCACTTCGGGCTTCCCAGAGACAAGTAAAGAGCATAGCATATTTTTTTTAATGCTATTTATAGTACTTGATGGGTTGTGGACTTCTCCGTTTGGAAGAGAGCAATTAGAAAAATGTATGAAAAGCCGACAGGGAACATATGTGGTGCAGAATTTTGTTTTTTGGGGAGAAAGGAAGAAGGAAGAGGGCAGGACCAAGCTGAGTTTGTCTGACTACCAGCACTGCAATTTTCCCATCAAGGCAATTCTCCGCTATGGTATGCCAGAGGCTAAAAATAGCATTGCAGGGACACCTGTGCTGAATAAATTGCAGAGAGAAAGAGATGCTCACACATGATAATGTTTGGGAATGTCTGGGGCTTTCTTCTTTGATTCTTCCAGCATCAAGCTTGAACACTGGGCGCTATCTAACAAAATGAAATTCAACGGTGAAAAAAGCAAGGTTCTACACTTAGGCAAGAAAAACCAAATGCACAGGTGCAGTATAGGTGGTACCTTGCTCAATAGTAGTAACTGTGAGAGGGATCTCGGAGTCCTAGTGGACAATCACTTAAATAGGAGCCAGCAGCTGCCAAAAAAGCCAACACAGTGCTGGGCTGCATTAACAGAGGGAGAGAATCAAGATCACGTGAAGTGTTAATACCACTTTACGATGCCTTGGTAAGGCCACACTTGGAATCCTGCATCCAGTTTTGGTCACCACGATGTAAAAAAGCTGTGGAGACTCTAGAAAGGGTGCAGAGAAGAGCAACAAAGATGATTAGGGGACTGGAGGCTAAAGCATATAAGGAACGGTTGCTGGAATTGGGTATGTCTAGTTTAGTGATCAGAAGGACGAGGGGGGACATGATAGCAGTTTTCTGATATCTCAGGGGCTGCCCCAAAGAAGAGGGAGTCAAGCTACTCTCCAAAGCGCCTGAAGGCAGGACAAGAAGCAACGGATGGAAACTAACCAAAGAGAGAAGCAACCTAGAACTAAGGAGAAATTTCCTGACAGTTAGAACAATTAACCAGTGGAACAACCTGCTTCCAGAAGTTGTGACGGCTCCAATGTGGAAGTTTTCAAGACTGGACAGCCATTGGTCTGAAATGGTATAGGGTTTCCTGCCTGAGCAGGGGGTTGGACTAGATGACCTCCAAGGTCCCCTCCAATATTATTATTATTATTATTATTATTATTATTATTATTATTATTATTATTATTATTATTATTATTATTATTATTATTATTATTATTATTATTATTATTATTATTATTATTATTATTATTGGTGTGCACAGACTTTGGGGGTTCATGCAGCAGGGAGGAAGGTTAAGTTCACAACGGAACAACTAGAATGACGGAATAACAGAGTTGGGAGGAACCTTGGAAGTCTTCTACCGTCCAGGGATCCCCAACCACCGGGCTGTTCACCGGGCCGCAGAAGTGGTGGGTGAGATTGTGCCTGCAGCTCCATTTGTTCAAGCGGTGTGCCTGCCACTTGTGCAAATGGAGCTGTGTATGTGCTCACCCGCTGCTGGAGCAGAACTATCCCCTCTCCCCCCCCACCCCCACGAGTCCGCCAAGCCAAAAAGGTTGGAGATTGCTGTTCTAGTCCAACCCCCTGCTCAGGCAGGAAACCCTATACCATTTCGGACAAATTGTTGTCCAGTCTCTCCTTAAAAACTTCCAGTGTTGGAGCATTCACCGCTTCTGGAGGCAGGTTGTTCCACCGGTTAATTGTTCTAGCTGTCAGGAAATTTCTTAGTTCCAGGTTGCTTCTCTCTTTGGTTAGTTTCCATCCGTTGCTTCTTGTCCTGAGTTCAGGCGCTTTGGAGAATAGCTTGACTCCTTCTTCTTTGGGGCAGCCCCTGAGATATTGGAAGGCTGCTATCATGTCCCCCCTCGTCCTTCTCTTCATTAAACTAGACATACCCAATTCCTGCAACCGTTCTGCAACCGAACAGTGTCAGGGGAAGAGTCTTGAGATAATAGAAATTGACATACGAAATTGTACAAAGCTGCCTCCGTGCTTTTTTGCTTCTCCTTGACATCCCCAAAGTCATCATCTGCTAGCAGTTTTTGATTTCGGGTGTTTCTAAGGGATTCTGGCTTCTAGAGCTTGGACAAGCTCAGTGATGAGCTGATGATCCATCTCTTGTCTTTGGAAGTCCATCTCTTTCCACTAAGGACAGTGGTTCATTATATGGAGGGTACATAGACGTCTGCAACCTTGTAAAGGAGGCCATCCTGATAGACCTCCTTTAACATATATTGTATCTCTAGAGCCAGTTTGGTAGAGTGGGGAAGGCTAGAAGCTAGGAGACTGGGAGTTCTAGTCCCACCTTAGACACAAAGCCTTAGACACAGGTGACCTTGGGCCAGTTACTTTCTCTCAGCCCATGGAAGGCAGTGACGGCAAATCTCTTATGAAAAAACTCGCCAAAAAAGCCTGCAGGGACATGTTCAGGAATCAAGACTGACTTGAATTCTCCATCCATCCTTCCTTCCTTCCTTCCTTCCTTCCTTCCTTCCTTCCTTCCTTCCTTCCTTCCTTCCTTCCTTCCTTCCTTCCACTTTATTTCATTTTGTATTTCCTTCCTTCCTTCCTTCCTTCCTTCCTTCCTTCCTTCCTTCCTTCCTTCCTTTCACTTTATTTCATTTTGTATTTCCTTCCTTCCTTCCTTCCTTCCTTCCTTTCACTTTATTTCATTTTGTATTTCCTTCCTTCCTTCCTTCCTTCCTTCCTTCCTTCCTTCCTTCCTTCCTTCCTTCCTTCCTTCCTTCTGTTTCATTTTGTATTTTGTATTTTGTATTTTCTTTCTTTCTTTCTTTCTTTCTTTCTTTCTTTCTTTCTTTCTTTCTTTCTTTCTTTCTTTCTTTCTTTCTTTCTTTCTTTCTTTCTTTCTTTCTTTCTCTTTCTTTCTTTCTTTCTTTCTTGTCTTCTTTCTTTCTTTCTTTTCTTTCGCTTTCTTTCTTTTCTTTTCTTGTCCTCTTTCTTTCTTTCCTTTTCTTTCTTTTCTTTCTTTCTTTTCAACTTTCTTTCTCTTTCTTTCTTTCTTTCTTTCTTTCTTTCTTTCTTTCTTTCTTTCTTTCTTTCTTTCTTTCTTTCTTTCTTTCTTTCTTTCTTTCTTTCTTTCTTTCTTTCTTTCTTTCGTCTTGCCGAGACTTGTCCAGCTTGTCCAACTTTCATGCCTGAGGTGGGACTAGAACTCACCATCTCCTGGTGATTGGGCCCAAAGTCACCCAGCCGACTTTCATGCCTAAGATAAAACTAGAACTCACGGTCTCCTGGTTTCTAGACCGGCACCTTCACCACTACAGCAAACTGGGTCTCCTTATCTTTCTAGAGCAGTGTTTCTCAACTTTAGCGACATTAAGATGGGTGGACTTCAACTCCTAGAATTCTCCAGCTAACATGGAAGACATTTTTTAAGAAGCTTGGTGTCAACGCTGCTAACATCGGATGTTTTTGCATTGACAACAGAGGGAAACGTAGCCATCTTTTACCTTTTGCTTTTAGAGTTAGATGATACTGGGAGGGGGGAATGTGAATGAGAGTCCAGCTAGACATAACAACACTAAACCTAGCATGAGAATCAAGGTTATTGAGCCCAGAGCTGATAAGGAATTGGTGGGCTGGAGAACTGGAGAGGAAGCCCGCGCTTCAAGCTAATTGGGGAATGTGATTTATGACAGTTAATTGTAGGAGGGAATTGTGCTTTGATACTATGTGCTCAGGGGAGGGGAAATCAGTTTTTGGCTTCGATTATGCAGTGCCGAAGTTATGCTACTCAAAATAAAGATTCTTTAAGGTAAACAATGCCTCGAAGTTCTTTTGAAGAGTTTCATCTGTTGGAACCATGACATTTGGACCCTGGAGGTAGCCTGCACTAAGTCCATTAATGGAAGATTATCTGTCTGAATACATGCACATTTCCCCACCAAATCATGTCCTTCCTCTTTTGCTTGTCTCCAAGTAACACACATTTATTCTGCCTGCCGTTTAATGTATAATTGTTTTGTTCCTTGGACCAAAAACAATGAATTGCCTACTTAATCTTAATTTTGGCAACTTGGCCTGTATTTGCCGAGAAGTCCCATTTATTTGTTCTATTCCTCTGATCCTTATATATTTTGTTCTTCATCTTCTTAGCAACGGTGACAATTGTTACGCGTTCAGCGGTTCTGCTAACTACAAAATAATCAACCATCCCTCTCTCGCACTTGTTTATTTATTATTTACTATTAACTCATATTTATTCCTAAACCGTTGGGGGAAAGGGTCCAGTTCTCACTGAGGCATTTAACCTGGGTCCAACTTGGGCCATTTCAAGCCTGCAGATGATGGAAAGGGAGAATTCCACATCGGAGTAGTTGTCTGTGCAGCGATGAGTTGTAGAGGCAGTCCTTGACTTACAATAATTTGCTTAGTGACCGTTCAAAATTACAATGGCACTGAAAAAAAGGACACTTCAGCTTTCATAAACACCACATCGGGGGTTGGACTTATTATTCTGCGACTGTCATAAGTGCGAGGACTTGTCATCACCACTTCTTGCACTTATGACAGTTGCAGAACAACAGAATGACAAGAGTTGGAAGGGACCTTGGAGGTCTTCTAGTCCAACCCCCTGCTCAGGCAGGAAACCCTATACCCTTTCGGACAAGTGGTTGTCCAATCTCTTCTTGAAATCCTCTAGTGTTGGAGCATCCACAATTTCTGGAGGCAAGTCAACAATCCCCGGGGATCACATGATTGAAATTTGGCATGTAGTATTTATGAAGAAGTGTCCTTGGATCATGGGGTGATCTTCTCAGATGGCTTCCGAGAAGCCAAATCAATGGGGATCTGGATTTGCTTAGCGACCGTGTGATTCACTTAACAGCTGTAGTGATTCAACTTAACATCCATGGCAAAAGGGGTCCCAAAGTTGGGAGTGACTCATTTAAGAACCGCCCTGGTCTCAGTCATGGTCATAGGCCCAGGGCTATCTGTATGTCACTCAGCTCATCAATGGTTCATCTCTATCTCTGCCATTGCTTCCTGTTGCACGTAAAAGTCAACAGCTTTAATCACAAAAACATCTTTCTCAGATGTAGCCCATGACAAATCCTCCATGTGACGTTTGTTCTTCTGGATTTGTAACCTTTGTTGCATCAGCAAATGGCCTTTAATTCACAAACACAATCTCAAGGTTGCGGATAATGGGGGGGGGGCGGGTGTTTACAACTCTCTCCACTCAAAGTGGGATGCAAGGTCAACCTGTTAGAATAACCATCAACTCAACTGATGGTCGGCATTGTCAGTTGTCCAAGGCTAAGTACCGTGGATGACAAAGGATTGTATTTTCAGACTGCAGGGATGTCCAGATCTTTGTGTACCCTGTTAGTGTGACTAATCGGTTGTAAATCAGTTCTTGGTCAACGGTCAGATGTAAATGTGTGCTCATGTTTAACCTCTCTAACCTTGACAAATACTTGGTGGACCAGCATCTGGCATTGTCTCAGTGACAGTGACTCACTGTAACTGGCTAGCTTTAATAAAACAAGGGTGGGGACTTCTCCAACAGTTGGCATTGTTCTTATGGGTCTAGGACAACTCTCGGTGGCCAACTAGCTGTGGCCAACTTGCCGTGGCCAACTTTACCACAGGACAACTTGCCATGGCCAACTTGTAGCGGGACAAGAGTTCCTCTCCTCTCCTCTCCTCTCCTCTCCTCTCCTC
>JALGBA010003321.1:0-14737 GCA_023970755.1 Azemiops feae | reverse complement strand
GATAGAGAATAATAACCTTAAAATCCCATTCAAAAGGTTTATTTATTTCGGCGGCCGCAATACCCGTTTTGACCACAGGAGGGCAGGTTTTTCCGTCCAATAGCATTAACACCTAGACCTTCTCGGCATGGCGACCTCCCGTCCGTCCAAATTGGCCATCCCCCAGTTCATTTGGAATCGACCTTCCTATTATGGCCGAATTCTTATCCGTTGCTTTTAGTCATCCGTCGGCACCTTCCTGTCCTCTTTTCTGCTCTACGCTGCCGCAAGAAGGGAAAAAAGCCTCGGACTGCCGCAGGTGAGCCGAGCAGCCACAAAAAGAAATAAAGCTTTTAAATGGAGTTTTAAGTGTAGTATTTATTAATGAAACCTCAGTAATATTAGGTGATGTTTTTGTGTCCCCGCGTCGCAGCAAAAAGGCTTCCCTTCGCCCTATTAACATTAATAAGGCGTTACTAATAAAGATAGAGGATAATAACTTTAAAATCCCATTAAAAAGGTCTATTTCTTTCGGCACAGTTTTACGTCGCAAAGCATAGGCATCGAGGCAATCCCAGGCGGGTGAATCTGGAATGGAGGGTTTAGGGATGGAAGAAACAAGGGACGGGCGGGGAGGCCGGCGGGCAGCTGCTTCTAAGTGTGCACGGTGCCTCTGGGCATATGTAAAGTGCGAGGGGGAAGTGGAGGGAAGGAAATCTTGGCTGCCTCCAGCTTCACTTGCTCAGCCCATATTGTCTGACTGGGAAGCAAAAAGGGGCTTTCTAAACCTCTAGGCGAGATGGGGCAGATAAATGTAATCATAATATGAATTATATAGTATTATCATACACCCACGCACGCACACACACACGCATATCATTGTTATTATATAAATAATAAAGCCGGAGCTAAGGGGCCACTTGGTCCATCATCCAACAACATTGTCTCTTCAGGGGTCCTTGGTGCTCTCTGAGCTTGGTGGTTTTCTTGCAGACGTTTCGTGACCCAACTAGGTAACATCATCAATGCTAGAAGAGAGAGGAATTTGCTCTCTCTTTATATACTTAGTGGCTTGTCCTATCAGGGTTGATGGAGGTGTTCCTGGTAGTTTCTTGATTGGGCGGTTGTTTACTTATTTATTTAGCGTATGGCATATCGTACATGGACTAGCAGTATATATTAACATTTCACCTAGATTAGAAAAACACAATAAAATATAAATGTTAAAAAGATTTTTGTTCAGATACCAATAGGCCGGCTAACCATTGAAGTGCAGCCTCCTTTATATTAGATAGATAGATAGATAGATAGATAGATAGATAGATAGATAGATAGATAGATAGATAGATAGATAGATAGATAGATAGATAGATAGATAGATAGATAGATAGATAGATAGATAGATAGATGATAGATAGATGTACACGATATGTTGCAGGTGTGCGCAGGCCCCAGCTGCACACATTCGGTCGTGGGTCAATGCAATTGCAGATAGCTATGATGGGAAGCATTGCCTCCTTACTAGGACCAAGAGAGAAGGACTGACCCCAAGGTCACCACAGTTGACTTTCATGCCTAAGGTGGGACTAGAACCGACAGTCTTCCGATTTCTAGTCCAGTGCCTTAAGTATCCCGCATTGTCTCTCACTGTCTATGGAGATTCTCAGTCATCCGGGTCATAATTGTCCCAAAGATGCTTTTTCAGGAGGCAACTGGACTTTCTTGATTTTCTTTGAAGACGTTTCGCTTCTCATACAAGAAGGTTCTGCAGCTCTGACTGGAGCATCACTTAATGGCCGTGGCTGCTTTTGTAAAACCTAAGCAGTGTCACAACTAGTGGAGGCTAGTGAAAAGATACTATCGGAGTGTATTGTGCCAATACCGCCTAACTAAAACGTTTGTGGTTTATTTACTTTATTGCGACACTTGGGGTTGGCCAGCACATTTTAGGGGACGTCACAAATTTGGAGGTGTGTGTACTCGGTCAACCCGGAGCCCAATTTAATACAGTGCCTGATTCCCGGATAAACCATTTAGTACCTGACAAACTGCATGCAGGCTGGGGAATTCTGGGACTTGAAGTCCACAAAAATTGCCAAGTTTGAGAAACGCTGGATGACTTACAGGGATTAAACTTGTCCCCTGCTGGCTGGGAATGGATGTGCAATACTCTGTGACACTCCACCTTTGCGGGGGGCTTTTATATAGGGCGCCCCCAATACAATCCAGATTTCTGCATTGTCTTTTTTCCGTCTTTAACTCCAATCCAAAGTCTTCCTCCATATATGCTCCAGCAAACTCGGAAGTCTTGGTTCTACCGGCCGCTCTACCATTTCCACCCGAGCTCTCTGTGTACATATCTATGGCGATTCCCAAGAGCGACGGTTTGAAGAGGGGAAAGCCCAGTCTGCCCTCCGCTCTCCTTTCCTACCTCTATGGTGCCTTTTCGCTTCTCTGCCGAAATAGGGGACGTGCCTTCTGATGGCGTCACAGCCCGGCGACGCCCCGAGAAGGCTGTCCCGCGGCCAAGGAGAAGGCAAAGGTGGAGCCGGCGGCGCTGCTGCCTTTGCATCAAGGCCAGGTGAGGCGGGGGCTTCAGGGAAGCTTCCCCGAATCTGCCGCTCGACGCCGCCTTTTCATGGGCGGCGTGGGTACTAGGAGTTGCGTTCCCACGACACGCGTTGCCCGATGAACTCAATTGCCTGTGTTCGCACTCCCTGCTAGTAACATCACCGGAGGGAGCCGGGCGTTTAGCAAGTTATTGCTGTTATTCTTAATATTATTTGGTGCTTTCCACTTAGTCTCGACTCCTGGCCATTGCCTGACCAAATCCCTGCGGTTTTCTTGGCAAGGTTTTTCCCCCCAGCTGAATAACGGAGTTGGAAGGGACCTTGGAGGTCTTCTAGTCCAACCCCCTGCTTAGGCAGGCAACCCTATACCATTTCAGACAAATGGTTTGCCGTTGCTTCCTTCCTAGGGCCGAGAGAGAGTGACTGGCCCAAAGCTGGTTTTGGAGTGATGACCCAGATGACTTTTTGCGTATTTTTTTAATGCAGCCTTTGTTATTTTTTTATAAATAACTCAAGGCGGCAAATATATCTAATGCTCCTTCCTTCTCTTATTTTCGCCATGCAACAACAGCCCTAGGGTTAGGGTTAGACTTAGGCTGACTAGGAGAGGAATTGGCCCAAAGCTGGTTTCTCATACCTAAGGTGGTACTAAAACTCAGCCCCCCCCCCCCCCAATTTCTAGCTAGGGCACCTTCCACCCAATTGACTAGTGTCTATTTTTCACCCCAGTGAAAATGATATTCACGATATGGGCATACTAGGAAGATTAGAAAACTAAGAGCCAGCAAGAAATTAGTGTGATGTAAGGTAGACATTAATAAAATTTTAATAAAGCAGTCAGTTTACAAAACTAGCAAGCGAAGGTTAAAATCTAATCTCATCATTTAATATAAGCCATAGCATTAAATTTATGTATGTTTGGTGAGGTTTATCTTTAAAGTTAGCACCTATCAAAGTAACCTTAATTCATCATTACAGGCTTTTTTGAAGGCCGCGCCATCTCTCGCTAAGGGACAAGCAGGTACAGCAGCCCCCAAAAGAAATAAACCTTTTAAATGGCGTTTTAAGTTTATTATTCTTTGTTAATAAAACCATACTAATATTAGGTTATCTTACTCTGCCCCAGGGTCTCAGCAAAAGGGCCTCCCGTCGCCCTATTAATATTAATAAGTCGTTAATAATAAAGATAGAGAATAATAACCTTAAAATCCCATTCAAAAGGTTTATTTATTTCGGCGGCCGCAATACCCGTTTTGACCACAGGAGGGCAGGTTTTTCCGTCCCATAGCATTAACACCTAGACCTTCTCGGCATGGCGACCTCCCGTCCGTCCAAATTGGCCATCCCCCAGTTCATTTGGAATCGACCTTCCTATTATGGCCGAATTCTTGTCCGTTGCTTTTAGTCATCCGTCGGCACCTTCCTGTCCTCTTTTCTGCTCTACGCTGCCGCCAGAAGGGAAAAAAGCCTCGGACTGCCGCAGGTGAGCCGAGCAGCCACAAAAAGAAATAAAGCTTTTAAATGGAGTTTTAAGTGTAGTATTTATTAATGAAACCTCAGTAATATTAGGTGATGTTTTTGTGTCCCCGCGTCGCAGCAAAAGGGCTTCCCTTCGCCCTATTAACATTAATAAGGCGTTACTAATAAAGATAGAGGATAATAACTTAAAAATCCCATTAAAAAGGTCTATTTCTTTCGGCACAGTTTTACGTCGCAAAGCATAGGCAGCGAGGCAATCCCAGGCGGGTGAATCTGGAATGGAGGGTTTAGGGATGGAAGAAACAAGGGACGGGCGGGGAGGCCGGCGGGCAGCTGCTTCTGAGTGTGCACGGTGCCTCTGGGCATATGTAAAGTGCGAGGGGAAAGTGGAGGGAAGGAAATCTTGGCTGCCTCCAGCTTCACTTGCTCAGCCCATATTGACTGACTGGGAAGCAAAAAGCGGGCTTTTCTAAACCTCTAGGCGAGATGGGGAGATAAAATGCAATATAATATAATTATATAGTACTATCATACACCACGCACGCACGCCACACACCACACACGCATATCATTGTATTATATAAATAAATAAAGCCGGAGCTAAGGGCCACTTGGCCATAATCTAACAACATTGTCTCTTCTGGGTCTGGTGCTCTCTGAGCTTGGTGGTTTTCTTGCAGACGTTTCGTGACCCAACTAGGTAACATCATCAGTGCTAGAAGAGAGAGGAATTTGATCTCTCTTTATATACTTAGTGGCTTGTCCTATCAGTGTTGATGGAGGTGTTCCTGGTAGTTTCTTGATTGGGCGGTTGTTTACTTATTTATTTAGCGTATGGCATATCATACATGGACTTGCAGTATATATTAACATTTCACCTAGATTAGAAAAACACAATAAAATATAAATGTTAAAAAGATTTTTGTTCAGATACCAATAGGCCGTCTAACCATTGAAGTGCAGCCTCCTTTATATTAGATAGACAGATAGATAGATAGATAGATAGATAGATAGATAGATAGATAGATAGATAGATAGATAGATAGATAGATAGATAGATAGATAGATAGATAGATAGATAGATAGATAGATAGATAGATAGATAGATAGATAGATATACACGATATGTTGCAGGTGTGCGCAGGCCCAGCTGCACACGTTCGGTCGTGCGTCAATGCAATTGCAGATAGCTATGATGGGAAGCTGGTGGTTTGGCATTGCCTCCTTACTAGGACCAAGAGAGAAGGACTGACCCCAAGGTCACCACAGTTGACTTTCATGCCTAAGGTGGGACTAGAACCGACAGTCTTCCGATTTCTAGTCCAGTGCCTTAAGTATCCCGCATTGTCCCTCACTGTCTATGGAGATTCTCAGTCATCCGGGTCATAATTGTCCCAAAGATGCTTTTTCAGGAGGCAACTGGACTTTCTTGATTTTCTTTGAAGACGTTTCGCTTCTCATACAAGAAGGTTCTTCAGCTCTGACTGGAGCATCACTTAATGGCCTTGGCTGCTTTTGTAAAACCTAAGCAGTGTCACAACTAGTGGAGGCTAGTGAAAAGATACTGTCGGAGTGTATTGTGCCATACGCTAAATAAATACGTTTGTGTTTTTATTTATTTATTGCGATCACTTGGGGGTTGCCAGCAAATTTTAGGGGACGTCACAAATTTGGAGGTGGTGTACTCGGTCAACCCTGGAGTCCAATTTAATACAGTTCCTGCTTTCCCTGCATAAACCATTTAGTTACCTGCAAACTGCATGCAGGCTGGGGAATTCTGGGACTTGAAGTCCACAAAAATTGCCAAGTTTGAGAAACGCTGGATGACTTATAGGGATTAAACTTGTCCCCTGCTGGCTGGGAATTGATGTGCAATACTCTGTGACACTCCACCTTTGCGGGGGGCTTTTATATAGGGCGCCCCCAATACAATCCAGATTTCTGCATTGTCTTTTTTCCGTCCTTAACTCCAATCCAAAGTCTTCCTGCATATATGCTCCAGCCAACTCGGAAGTCTTGGTTCTACCGGCCGCTCTACCATTTCCACCCGAGCTCTCTGGTTACATTTCTATGGCGATTCCCAAGTTCGACGGTTTGAAGAGGCGGAAAGCACAGTCTGCCTTCCGCTCTCCTTTCCTACCTCTATGGTTCCTTTCCGCTTCTCTGCCGAAATAGGGGACGCGCCTTCTGATGGCGTCACAGCCCGGCGACGCCCCGAGAAGGCTGTCCCGCGGCCAAGGAGAAGGCAAAGGTGGAGCCGGCGGCGCTGCTGCCTTTGCATCAAGGCCAGGTGAGGCGGGGGCTTCAGGGAAGCTTCCCCGAATCTGCCGCTCGACGCCGCCTTTTCATGGGCGGCGTGGGTACTAGGAGTTGCGTTCCCACGACACGCGTTGCCCGATGAACTCAATTGCCTGTGTTCGCACTCCCTGCTAGTAACATCACCGGAGGGAGCCTGGCGTTTAGCAAGTTATTGCTGTTATTCTTAATATTATTTGGTGCTTTCCACTTAGTCTCGACTCCTGGCCATTGCCTGACCAAATCCCTGCGGTTTTCTTGGCAAGGTTTTTCCCCCCAGCTGCGGTTAGAATAGAATAACCGAGTTGGAAGGGACCTTGGAGGTCTTCTAGTCCAACCCCCTGCTTAGGCAGGCAAACATATACCATGTCAGACAAAATTGGTTTGCGTTTCGCTTCATTCCTCGGGCCGAGAGGAGAGAGTGACTGGCCCAAAGCTGGTTGGAGTGCCTGACCATATGATTTTTGAGTCTTTTTTAATGCAGCCTTGTTATTTTTTTATAAATAACTCAAGGCGGCAAATATATCTAATGCTCCTTCCTTCTCTTATTTTCGCCATGCAGCAACAGCCCTAGGGTTAGGGTTAGACTTAGGCTGACTAGGAGAGGAATTGGCCAAAGAGGTTTCTCATACTAAGGTCGGTACTAAAACCAGCCCCCACCCCCAATTTATAGCCTGGCACCTTCCACCCCAATGGGATAGCGTCTATTTTTCACCCCTAGTGAAATGATATCACGAATGGATCCGAGGAAGCCTAGAAACTAAATGCAGAAGGAAATTAGTGTGATGTAGGTAGACATAAAAAACAGTTAAAAAAAGCGTCAGTTTCAAAACTAGCAGCGAAGGGTAAATCTAATATCACTCATTTTAATATTAAGATAGCAATAAAATTTATTATGTTTGGTGAGGTTTATCTTTAAAGTTAGCACCTATCAAAGTATCCTTAATTCATCATTACAGGCCTTTTTGAAGGCCGCGCCATCTCTCGCTAAGGGACAAGCAGGTACAGCAGCCACCAAAAGAAATAAACCTTTTAAATGGCGTTTTAAGTTTATTATTCTTTGTTAATAAAACCATACTAATATTAGGTTATCTTACTCTGCCCCAGGGTCTCAGCAAAAGGGCCTCCCGTCGCCCTATTAATATTAATAAGGCGTTAATAATAAAGATAGAGAATAATAACCTTAAAATCCAATTCAAAAGGTTTATTTATTTCGGCGGCCGCAATACCCGTTTTGACCACAGGAGGGCAGGTTTTTCCGTCCCATAGCATTAACACCTAGACCTTCTCGGCATGGCGACCTCCCGTCCGTCCAAATTGGCCATCCCCCAGTTCATTTGGAATCGACCTTCCTATTATGGCCGAATTCTTGTCCGTTGCTTTTAGTCATCCGTCGGCACCTTCCTGTCCTCTTTTCTGCTCTACGCTGCCGCAAGAAGGGAAAAAAGCCTCGTACTGCCGCAGGTGAGCCGAGCAGCCACAAAAAGAAATAAAGCTTTTAAATGGAGTTGTAAGTGTAGTATTTATTAATGAAACCTCAGTAATATTAGGTGTGTTTTTGTGTCCCCCGCGTCGCCATGCAAAAGGGCCTTTCCCTTCGCATATTAACAGTAATAAGGCCGTCAAATTGCAATATTACTTCGCGTTACTAATAAAGATAGAGGATAATAACTTTAAAATCCCATTTAAAAAGGTACTATTTCTTTCGGACAGTTTTACCGTCGCAAAGCATAGGATTCGAGCAATCCAGGCGGATTGAATCTTGGAATGGATGGGTTAGGGATGGAAGAAACAAGGGACGGGCGGGGAGGCCGGCGGGCAGCTGCTTCTAAGTGTGTACGGTGCCTCTGGGCATATGTAAAGTGCGAGGGGAAAGTGGAGGGAAGGAAATCTTGGCTGCCTCCAGCTTCACTTGCTCAGCCCATATTGACTGACTGGGAAGCAAAAAGGGGCTTTCTAAACCTCTAGGCGAGATGGGGCAGATAAATGCAATCATAATATAAATTATATATTATTATCATACACCCACGCACGCACACACACACACACACGCATATCATTGTTATTATATAAATAATAAAGCCGGAGCTAAGGGGCCACTTGGTCCATCATCCAACAACATTGTCTCTTCAGGGGTCCTTGGTGCTCTCTGAGCTTGGTGGTTTTCTTGCAGACGTTTCGTGACCCAACTAGGTAACATCATCAGTGCTAGAAGAGAGAGGAATTTGCTCTCTCTTTATATACTTAGTGGCGTGTCCTATCAGTGTTGATGGAGGTGTTCCTGGTAGTTTCTTGATTGGGCGGTTGTTTACTTATTTATTTAGCGTATGGCATATCATACATGGACTTGCAGTATATATTAACATTTCACCTAGATTAGAAAAACACAATAAAATATAAATGTTAAAAAGATTTTTGTTCAGATACCAATAGGCCGTCTAACCATTGAAGTGCAGCCTCCTTTATATTAGATAGATAGATAGATAGATAGATAGATAGATAGATAGATAGATAGATAGATAGATAGATAGATAGATAGATAGATAGATATACACGATATGTTGCAGGTGTGCGCAGGCCCCAGCTGCACACGTTCGGTCGTGCGTCAATGCAATTGCAGATAGCTATGATGGGGAGCTGGTGGTTTGGCATTGCCTCCTTACTAGGACCAAGAGAGAAGGACTGACCCCAAGGTCACCACAGTTGACTTTCATGCCTAAGGTGGGACTAGAACCGACAGTCTTCCGATTTCTAGTCCAGTGCCTTAAGTATCCCGCATTGTCTCTCACTGTCTATGGAGATTCTCAGTCATCCGGGTCATAATTGTCCCAAAGATGCTTTTTCAGGAGGCAACTGGACTTTCTTGATTTTCTTTGAAGACGTTTCGCTTCTCATACAAGAAGGTTCTTCAGCTCTGACTGGAGCATCACTTAATGGCCTTGGCTGCCTTTGTAAAACCTAAGCAGTGTCACAACTAGTGGAGGCTAGTGAAAAGATACTATCGGAGTGTATCGTGCCATACGCTAAATAAATACGTTTGTGTTTTTATTTATTTATTGCGATCACTTGGGGGTTGCCAGCAAATTTTAGGGGACGTCACAAATTTGGAGGTGGTGTACTCGGTCAACCCTGGAGTCCAATTTAATACAGTTCCCGCTTTCCCTGGATAAACCATTTAGTTACCTGCAAACTGCATGCAGGCTGGGGAATTCTGGGACTTGAAGTCCACAAAAATTGCCAAGTTTGAGAAACGCTGGATGACTTATAGGGATTAAACTTGTCCCCTGCTGGCTGGGAATGGATGTGCAATACTCTGTGACACTCCCCCTTTGCGGGGGGCTTTTATATAGGGCGCCCCCAATACAATCCAGATTTCTGCATTGTCTTTTTCCCGTCCTTAACTCCAATCCAAAGTCTTCCTCCATATATGCTCCAGCAAACTCGGAAGTCTTGGTTCTACCGGCCGCTCTACCATTTCCACCCGAGCTCTCTGGTTACATTTCTATGGCGATTCCCAAGTTGGATGGTTTCAAGAGCGGAAAGCCCAGTGTGCCCTCCGCTCTCCTTTCCTACCTCTATGGTGCCTTTCCGCTTCTCTGCCGAAATAGGGGACGCGCCTTCTGATGGCGTCACAGCACGGCGACGCCCCGAGAAGGCTGTCCCACGGCGAAGGAGAAGCACGGAGAAGGCAAAGGTGGAGCCGGCGCCGCTGCTGCCTTTGGATCAAGGCCAGGTGAGGCCGGGGCTTCAGGGAAGCTTCCCCGCGAATTCGCCGCTCGACGCCGCCTTTTCCATGGGCAGGCGGGGTATAGGAGTTGCGTTTCCACGACACGCGTTGCCCGTGAAACTCAATGCCTGTGTTCGCACGCCCTTCTAGTAACATCACCGGAGGGAGCGGGCTCGGTTTTTAGCAAGTTATTGTGTTATTCTTAAATTATTTGGTTGCTTTCCACTTAGTCTCGACTCCGGGCCAGTGCCTGACCAAATCCCTGCGGTTTTCTTGGCAGGTTTTCCCCCCATGCGGTTAGAATAGAATACCGGAGTTGGAAGGGACCTTGGAGGTCTTCTAGTCCAACCCCTGTTAGGCAGGCAAAACTATACCATTGCGACCAAATTGTTGCCGGGGCTTCCTTTCCTAGCGCCGAGAGGAGAGGTGACTGGCCCCAAAAGCTGGTTTTGGAGTGAATGACCCAGATGACTTTTGCGTATATTTTTTTAATCCAGCCTTTGTTATTTTTATAAATAACTCAAGGCGGCAAATATATCTAATGCTCCTTCCTTCTCTTATTTTCGCCATGCAGCAACAGCCCTAGGGTTAGGGTTAGACTTAGGCTGACTAGGAGAGGAATTGGCCCGAAGCTGGTTTCTCATCCCTAAGGTGGTACTAAAACTCAGCCCCCACCCCCAATTTCTAGCCTGGCACCTTCCACCCCAATTGACTAGCTGTTTATTTTTCACCCCAGTGAAATGATATTCACGAATGGGCATACTAGGAAGATTAGAAACTAAGATGCAGCAAGAAATTAGTGTGATGTAGGTAGACATAAAACATTTTAATAAATGCGTCAGTTTCAAAACTAGCAGCGAAGGTAAAATCTAATCTCACTCCTTTTAATATTAACCATAGCAATAAATTTATGTATGTTTGGTGAGGTTTATCTTTAAAGTTAGCACCTATCAAAGTAACCTTAATTCATCATCATAGGCCCATCTCTCGCTAAGGGACAAGCAGGTGCAGCAGCCACCAAAGAAATAAACCTTTTAAATGGCGTTTTAAGTTTATTATTCTTTATTAATAAAACCTTACTAATATTAGGTTATCTTATTCTGCCCCAGGGTCGCAGCAAAAGGGCTTCCCGTCGCCCTATTAATATTAATAAGGCGTTAATAATAAAGATAGAGAAGAATAACCTTAAAATCCCATTCAAAAGGTTTATTTATTTCGGCGGCCGCAATGCCCGTTTTGACCACAGGAGGGCACGTTTTTCCATCCCATAGCATTAACACCTAGACCTTCTCGGCATGGCGGCCTCCCGTCCGTTCAAATTGGCCATCCCCCAGTTCATTTGGAATCGACCTTCCTATTATGGCCGACTCCTTGTCCGTTGCTTTTAGTCGTCCCTCGCAACTTCCTTTGCAGGACCTTCTCGCCATAGAGACCTCCTGTCCATCCCGTCGGCAACTCCCTGTCCTCTTTTCTGCTCTACGTTGCCGCAAGAAGGGAAAAAAGCCTCGTACTACCGCAGGTGAGCCGAGCAGCCACAAAAAGAAATAAAGCTTTTAAATGGAGTTTTAAGTGTAGTATTTATTAATGAAACCTCAGTAATATTAAGTGATGTTTTTGTGTCCCCGCGTCGCAGCAAAAGGGCTTCCCTCCTCCCTATTAACATTAATAAGGCGTTACTAATAAAGATAGAGGATAATAACTTTAAAATCCCATTAAAAAGGTCTGTTTCTTTCGGCACAGTTTTACGTCGCAAAGCATAGGCATCGAGGCAATCCCAGGCGGGTGAATCTGGAATGGAGGGTGTAGGGATGGAAGAAACAAGGGACGGGCGGGGAGGCCGGCGGGCAGCTGCTTCTAAGTGTGCACGGTGCCTCTGGGCATATGTAAAGTGCGAGGGTAAAGTGGAGGGAAGGAAATCTTGGCTGCCTCCAGCTTCACTTGCTCAGCCCATATTGACTGACTGGGAAGCAAAAAGGGGCTTTCTAAACCTCTAGGCGAGATGGGGCAGATAAATGTAATCATAATATAAATTATATAGTATTATCATACACCCACGCACGCACACACACACGCATATCATTGTATATATAAATAATAAAGCCGGAGCTAAGGGGCCACTTGGTCCATCATCAACAACATTGTCCTTCAGGGGCCTTGTGCTCTTCTGAGCTGGTGGTTGCTCTTGCAGACGTTCGTGACCCAACTAGTGTAAAATCATCACAGTGCTAGAAAGAGAGAGGAATTGCTCTCTCTTTAATACCTTAGTGGCTTGTCCTATCAGGGTTGATGGAGGTGTTCATGGTAGTTTCTTGATTGGGAGGTTGTTTACTTATTTATTTAGCGTATGGCATATCATACATGGACTAGCAGTATATATTAACATTTCACCTAGATTAGAAAAACACAATAAAATATAAATGTTAAAAAGATTTTTGTTCAGATACCAATAGGCCGTCTAACCATTGAAGTGCAGCCTCCTTTATATTAGATAGATAGATAGATAGATAGATAGATAGATAGATAGATAGATAGATAGATAGATAGATAGATAGATTGATAGATTGATAGATTGATAGATTGATAGATTGATAGATAGATTGATAGATTGATAGATTGATTGATTGATTGATTAGATAGATGATAGATAGATAGATAGATAGATAGATAGATAGATAGATAGATAGATAGATAGATAGATAGATAGATAGATAGATAGATAGATAGATAGATAGATCTACACGATATGTTGCAGGTGTGCGCAGGCCCCAGCTGCACACATTCGGTGGTGCGTCAATGCAATTGCAGATAGCTATGATGGGAAGCTGGTGGTTTGGCATTGCCTCCTTACTAGGACCAGGAGAGAAGGACTGACCCCAAGGTCACCACAGTTGAGTTTCATGCCTAAGGTGGGACTAGAACCGACAGTCTTCCAATTTCTAGTCCAGTGCCTTAAGTATTGTCTCTCACTGTCTATGGAGATTCTCAGTCATCCGGGTCATAATTGTCCCAAAGATGCTTTTTCAGGAGGCAACTGGACTTTCTTGATTTTCTTTGAAGACGTTTCGCTTCTCATACAAGAAGGTTCTTCAGCTCTGACTGGAGCATCACTTAATGGCCTTGGCTGCTTTTGTAAAACCTAAGCAGTGTCACAACTAGTGGAGGCTAGTGAAAAGATACTGTCGGAGTGTATTGTGCCATACGCTAAATAAATACGTTTGTGTTTTTATTTATTTATTGCGATCAATTGGGGGTTGCCAGCAAATTTTAGGGGACGTCACAAATTTGGAGGGTGTTGTACTCGGTTCAAACCATGGAGGCCAATTTAATAACAGTTCTCTTGCTTTCCTGGATAAAACATTTCGTTACCTGCCAAACTGGCATGCAGGATGGGGAATCTCTGGGGACTTGAAAGTCCACAAAAAATTGCCAAGTTTGAGAAACGCTGGATGACTTACGGGGATTAAACTTGTCCCCTGCTGGCTGGGAATGGATGTGCAATACTCTGTGACACTCCACCTTTGCGGGGGGCTTTTATATAGGGCGCCCCCAATACAATCCAGATTTCTGCATTGTCTTTTTTCCGTCCTTAACTCCAATCCAAAGTCTTCCTCCATATATGCTCCAGCAAACTCGGAAGTCTTGGTTCTACCGGCCGCTCTACCATTTCCACCCGAGCTCTCTGGTTACATATCTATGGCGATTCCCAAGATCGCCGGTTTGAAGAGCGGAAAGCCCAGTCTGCCCTCCGCTCTCCTTTCCTACCTCTCTGGTTCCTTTCCGCTTCTCTGCCGGAAATAGGGGACGCGCCTTTGATGGGGTCACAGCCGGCGACGCCCGAGAAGGCTGTCCCGCGGCCACGGAGAAGCAAAGGTGGAGCCGGCGGCGCTGATGCATTTGCATCAAGGCCAGTGAGGCGGGGGCTTCAGGGAAAAAGCTTCCCGAATCTGCCGTCACGCCGCCTTTTCCATGGGCGGCGTGGGTACTAGGAGTTGCGTTCCCAGACACGGTGCCGATGAATCAAATTGCCGTTGTTCGCCACTCCATTCTCTTAAACATAACCGGAGGGAGCCGGGCGGTTAGCAAGTTATTGCTGTTATTCTTAATATTATTTGGTGCTTTCCACTTAGTCTCGACTCCTGGCCATTGCCTGACCAAATCCCTGCGGTTTTCTTGGCAAGGTTTTTCCCCCCAGCTGAATAACGGAGTTGGAAGGGACCTTGGAGGTCTTCTAGTCCAACCCCCTGCTTAGGCAGGCAACCCTATACCATTTCAGACAAATGGTTTGCCGTTGCTTCCTTCCTAGGGCCGAGAGAGAGTGACTGGCCCACAGCTGGGTTTGGAGTGACTGACCCAGATGACTTTTGCGTATTTTTTAATGCAAGCTTTGTTATTTTTTTTAATAAAAACTAAAGGCTGGCAAAATATATCTAATGCTCCTTCCTTCTCTTATTTTCGCCATGCAGCAACAGCCCTAGGGTTAGGGTTAGACTTAGGCTGACTAGGAGAGGAATTGGCCCGAAGCTGGTTTCTCATACCTAAGGTGGTACTAAAATTCAGCCCCCACCCCCAATTTCTAGGACGGCACCTTCCACCCCAATTGACTAGCTGTCTATTTTTCACCCCAGTGAAACGATATTCACGAATGGGCATACTAGGAAGATTAGAAACTAAGATGCAGCAAGAAATT
>JALGBA010003320.1:0-35595 GCA_023970755.1 Azemiops feae | reverse complement strand
TGATTTCTGTGTTGACCGTCTGGTGATGTCCATGTGTAGAGCCGTCTCTTGGGTTGTTGGAAAAGAGTGTTTGCTATGACCATCGTCTTCTCTTGACAAAATTCTATCAGCCTGTGCCCTGCTTCATTTTGTACTCCAAGGCCAAACTTGCCTGTTATTCCATTTATCTTTTGGCTTCCTACTTTAGCATTCCAATCCCCCATGATGATAAGGACATCATTTTTTGGTGTTGATTCTATAAGGTGCTGTAGGGCTTCATAGAACGGTCAATTTCATCCTCTTCAGCACCAGTGGTTGGGGCATAGACTTGGATTACTGTGGAATTGAATGGCTTGCCTTGGATTCGCACTGAGATCATTCTGTCATTTTGGGGATTGTATCCCAGTATTGCTTTTCCTACTCTTTTATTGACTATGAAGGCTACTCCATTTCTTCTGAGGGATTCTTGCCCGCAGTAGTATACCTGATGGTCCTCTGAATTAAATTCACCCATTCCTGTCCATTTTAGTTCGCTGATTCCTAAGATGTCGATGTTCAGTCTTGTCATCTCTTGTTTGACCACGTCCAGTTTGCCTTGATTCATGGATCTTACGTTCCAGGTTCCTATGGAGAAAAAATCTTTACAGCATCGGACTTTCCTTTCACCACCAGATGCATCCACAGCTGAGCGTCCTTTCGGCTTTGGCCCAGTCGCTTCACTCTTTCTGGCGTACTAGTACTAGCTTCCACAGTAGCTATTGGACACCTTCGACCTGGGGCTCATCTTCCAGCGTCATATCTTTTTGCCTTTTAGTACTGTCCATGGGGTTTTCATGGCAAAGATACTGGAGTGGGTTGCCATTTCCTTCTCCAGTGGATCACATTTTGTCAGAACTCTCTGCTATGACCTGTCCGTCTTGGGTGGCCCTGCACGGCATAGCTCATAACTTCATTGAGTTACGCAAGCCCCTTCGCCACGACAAGGCAGTAATCCATGAAGGAGAAAGGTGTTTACCCATCACAAATATACAGTGATTGAAAACAAAGAAATAATGATCTGTTATTACAGATCAAGCCCAACAACAAGAGGATAGAATAGAATAGAGCTAGAAGGGACCTTGGAGGCCTTCTAGTCCAGCCCCCTGCTCGAGGAGGAGAACCTATACCATTTGAATGATATTTGATATGCATGCACCAGTTCTGGAAAGAACAATATCCAGAATCAGAAATAACAGAATAGAGGTTAGCAGATAAACGTCAATTTATAATATGAAATAAAGTATTCACAGAAGCAGAATCGGAAGAACTGCAAAGGGCAAAAAAAAAAATCAAAGGCTTGCCAGAAGCAACTCAGAATGTAGAGGCAAACCAAGGAGAATTGGCAATACAGGAATCCAACAGAGATATACAATTGTTTTCATTTGGAAACCAGGCATTCTCTCCTGGAAGGACAAAGCCCTCTAACTAAAGAAGTAAAAGAATTGAAACAAAGAATAGCTGAGCATCTAGTACAGCACAAAAACATCAGAATAAGGCTGCCTGCATTGAAGCCTATTCCAAAGAAACAGCTAGCACAAGTGTTAAAAGATGCAAATACTGCAATATCAAGTATAAGCACCAACTCACTGCAAGAAACAAACCAACTAATGTACAGCACAACTGCAGATATAATTGAATACCTGGGATGCAAAATCAACATAAAAGAAAAAACCAAACAGTGTACCACAAAAATGGAATATTAGACTGGAAAAAAAGATCAGCAAGTTGGGATCAGGTGCTTACTTGATCAGATAAAAGAAAACAAGCTGAAGAACAAGAAGACCAAAGAATACCTAATCAAGAAATACCACTTAGAAACAAAGAAGATCAATAATAAAGCAGCAAATAACAGCTATAGCCAAGAAGGTGGGCAGATACAAAAATTGAAATGCAAATTACAGGCAGACCCTCCAATTTCAATCCAATCAGAAATGTTTCTACCAATCCATCAATGCTCCAGTGAATCAGTCAGTACCTGACAAGGAAGAAACAGTGCAGTTCTGGGCGCAGATATGAGATAACCCAAAGAAATACAATAAGGACACAGTTTGATTAAAAGAGGTGGATAAGAATAAAAAGAAGTTGAAATGAAAGAACTAGTAAAAACAGCAGAAATAGTAGAGAAAAGAGCAAGGAAGATCAAGAATTGGTCAGCACCAGGTGAAGATGAACTGCATGATTTTTCGTTGAAACATCTAACTCAGGGGTGTCAAACTGCCGGCCCATGGGCCGGTTGCATCATACAGAGGCTGCACCCACCCCAGCTCCTGCAATGCAAAAAAAGTCGTGATACATCGTGACACATCACGGGACACAGTGAGTTTGACACCTGTGATCTAACTGGTCTATACCCATTTGTTGCCAAGCAGTTTAACAACATACTACAAGGAGATGAAATTGAAGAGTGGCTAAAATCTGGCAAAACCTACCTGATAATGAAAGATCCAGCAAAAGGGCAGCACCACACAACTACAGGCCAATTATTTGCTTACCAACAACTTTAAAATTGCTAACTGGTGTGGTATCTGATGCAGTCCAACAGCATCTAGTTGAAAACAATCTCTTTACACCTGAGCAGAAACGAAACTGCCCCAATAGCAGAGGAACAAAAGATCAACTCCTAATTGACAAAATGATTTTGGAAAACTGCAAGAGAAAGAAGACCAACCTGAATGTAGCATGGATTGACTACAAAAAGGCATTCAACTCTCTGCCACATGACTGGATAATTAAGTGCCTAGAAATAACAGGAGTCAGTAGAAACATCAGAAGCTTTGTCCAAAGATCGATGGCACAATGGTGTCATCAGTTGCAAATCAATGGTGAGAGATTGGGAGAGGTTAATATCAAGAGAAGAATATTTCAAGGATATTCACTATCACCACTACTATTTGTCATTGCACTATTTCCTCTGTCAACAATACTGAATCTCAGGCCATGGCTATCAAACATCAAAAACATCTGCCAGACCATCACACCTCCTTTACATGGATGATCTGAAGCTGTATGGAAAAACTCCATCTGAAATAGAATCGCTGCTCAACACTGTCAGTATATATAGCCAAAATATTGCAGTGGAGTTTGGATTGGACAAATATGCCACACTCACTATCACACAAGGAAAAATAGTGAAAACTGAAGGAATCAAGATGCCCCTCGAAAATAACATTAAGAGTCTGGATGAAGATGATTACTACAAATACCTGGGTATCCTTCAAGCTGACAACCTCAAGCACACTGAAGTCAAGAAAAAGATTAGAGATAAATACATCAAGGGAGTGAAGAAGATCTTAAAGTCCAAACTCAATGGAGGAAATATCATCAAGGCAATCAATACTGGACAATTCCAGTCATTAGATACACAGCTGGAATAGTGGACTGGATCAAGCAGGAATAAAAGCAATGGATAGGAAGACCAGAAAAATAATGACAATAAATCATCTCCTTCATCCTTGCAGTGACGTTGACAGCCTCTACCCACCAAAGCAAATAGGTGGGTGTGGAATGTTGCAAGTACGTCCGATGATTGAAGAAGAAAAAAGGGTTTTGAAGAATATCTGGAGGACAGTGAAGAAAATGCACTGAAATTGGTATGCCAGGAAGGCTTACTGATTACTGGAGAGACCAAACTGGCCTACAAGAAAGACCAAATGAAGAACAGAATGGAGGCATGGGAAGACATGGCCAGTACATAAAAAAAAAATAGCAGACCTTTAATTTCCGTATCTTGTCTAATGTCTCTAGCCAACACCTCCAGTGTAAGAATAAATAACAGGGGGGATAGTGGGCAACCCTTTCTTGTGCCTTTTTTGATGTCAAAGCCATCTGTATATTCTCCATTTAAAGATATCTTTGCTGTTTGTTTATTGTATATTGCTTGGATCGCGTTTATAAAGTTTTTACCAAAGTCCATTTCCATCAACTGTTGAAACATAAATTGCCAATTTAAATTATCAAAAGCTTTTTGTGCGTCAAGAAATATAAGTGCCATCTGTTTCCCTGGATGATTTTCATAATATTCTAAAACATTTAGAATAATCCTTAAATTGTTCTTTATCTGCCTTTTAGGCAAAAAGCCATTTTGATCTGTATGAATAAATTCAGTCAGAAATTTCTTCAATCTTTCTGCCATTATTGAAGTAAAAATTGTATAATCCACATTTAATAGCGATATTGGTCTATAGTTTTTGATTTGTGTAAGATCAGTATCTTCTTTAGGTATCAAAGTAATATTAGCTTCAGTCCACGAGTTTGGTATTTTTGTCTCTAAAAAAATTTCATTGCACAATTCTTTCAAAATCGGGCTTACTATATCTTGCAAAGCTACATAGACTTCTGCAGGGAGCCCATCAGGCCCCAGGGTTTTATCCTTCTTTTGTCTTTTTATTGCCTCTGTGATCTCCATCATTGTTATCTTCTCATTTAAAATATGTCGCATATTCTCTGGCACCTTTGGAAGATCAGCTCTAATTAAATAATCTTTTATTGCCTCTTTAGAGACCACCTCTGCCTTATACAATGTCTCATAGTAGTCTTTAACATTTTTTTTCATCAAATCATTATGGCAATATATCTCGCCTTGTAATCTACTTATCATTCTCTTTTCTCTTTCTTTCTTCAGTCTATATGCAAGCCATCTTTCCGGTTTATTAGCATTTTCAAAAAAAAATTGTTTGGATCGTTTAATCTGTTGTGCCATCATCTCCATCTCAGATACGTTTAATTTATGTTTTATTAGTTCCATTTGTGCCTTCAATTCCTTCTTTTGTGGGTCAGTTCGCAATTCAAATTCCAATTTTTTAATTTCTTCTTTCAGCCTCAACTGTACTTGTTTCTTTTCTTTGTTCTTTTTGGCAGTATACGTTATAGCCAAACCTCTAAAATATGCTTTCGCCGTGTCCCATACATTTTGGAGAGAGGTTTCTTCTTTCTTATTTATTTTAAAGAAAAATTCCATTTCTTTTGTTGCTAATTGTAAAAATTCTTTCTCTTTCAATATAGATTTATTTAATGACCATCTTAATTGTTTCTTGGTTCCTTTCCAGATCATTTTAATTGGATTATGGTCTACCCAAATATTAGGTTCTATTTCGACCTCTTTTATTATAGTCTTCAAATTTTGAGACATCCATATCATATCAATTCTTGACCATGATTTATGGCAATTTGAGTAGAATGTATACTGTAACTTTTCCGGATTCATCTCTCTCCAAACATCTTGTAGAAGCAATTCCTCTTTCATTTTTAAAAAGGTCTTCGGTAGAACATTTCCTCCTTTTTTCTCTTGTTTGTAACTTTTATAATCTTGTATTGCGTCAGCTACTACATTAAAGTCTCCTAATATGCAAAGATTTTGGTAATTTAAATTCACTAGTTTATCATATAATTGTTGGTAAAACTGATCTTGCTTCTCATTGGGTGCGTATATTGCCACCATCAATATTTGTTTTTGATTCCATGTAATTTCTACTGTTAATACTCTCCCCTCTTCATCAGCGTAGATTTCTTTTGGATTCAACTTTTCTTTTATATAAAGCTATACCTCTTTTCTTTTGAATTGCCAAAGAAGCATAAAGTTTACCCAGTTTAGATTGTTATAAAATTCTAAGATGTTGTCTCTTAATATGTGTCTCTTGAACACAAATTATATCCATTTTTAGTTTTTGTAGTCTAGTAAATATTTTACTCCTTTTTGAAGGAGAGTTCAGACCATTTATGTTTATTGAAAAAATTCCAATCTCCTCCATAGCTTCAGTTATATCTAACCCTCAATCTTCTAGGCGAGGTTATCTGTCTCTGATCTTTCGGTCTTACATCTTCTTCTGTTTGAGTCTTTTTGGGTTCGTCCTCTTCCATCTGTTTAGATGTTCCTGCCACGGTCATTTCCTCTTGCTTCTTAGGCTCCGATTCACCTCTTTCCAAAAAATCTCTATGATTATTGAAAAATTCCTCTGCTTGAAGTGGGGTGTTCAGTCTGTATCTTTTCGTGTCCCAGAAAATTAACACTCCTTCTGGAATCAACCATCTGAAATTGACTCCTTTATTGAACAATTTCTTTGTTAAAAATTGATATTCTCTTCGGGCTTCTCTTATCCTTCTAGGAATTTGCTTAAGAACTACAAGTTCTTTTTCTTTATATTTCAGTGATTGATCTCTTATTGCTCTCATTATGTCATCTCTTGTGGATCTTTTGACAAATCTTACATGAATTTCCCTAGGGACTCTTATTTTTTCTAGCATAGCTTGAATTGACTCTGAAAACCTGATCTATCTCTCTTTCCATTTGATCCTTTTCTTTTCCGAGCAGCTCCACCAATAGCTCACTCATCAGCTCTAACAGATTCTCATCTTTCTCTTCTATGACATTTTGAAATCTTAAAAAATATGATGATCTTTCCATCTCCACCACGGCCATGCTGTCTTCCAATTCTGCATTTACTTGCGCCAATCTCTGATTCTCTCCTTGGAGGTATTCTAATTTCTGATCCACTTCCACCGACTTGTCTTCTATTTTTTGCATCCTTTGTTGGTTATCTATAATCGCCTGTTGGAAGGTTTCCATTTTTTGATCCGTTTTAACGGGATCATTTTTCAAATCCTCAAAATATTTATCTGACTCCTTTTTCAAATCTTCAAAATTTTTATCTGACTCCTTTTTCATATCCATTTTCATCTCTGCAATTGCTTGTAATATCGCTTGGATATCTTTGGATTGGGGTTCCACCTTTTCTTGTTGTAGAAATGTAGTAATTGATTTTTGGGGGACAGGACTCGCCGATGATGAAACAGGGGCAGAAGCTGCCTTTTTACTCCCCTTCACCAAATTTGAAGTTGCCATCTTTGGGTTATTCTGTTATTTTGTAATCCACCAGATGGCCCGATGGCCAATTGTAATCCACCAGAAGGCCCGATGGCCAATTGTAATCCCTTACCCTCCTATTGTTAGGAGGGGAAGCCAGACATAATTAAAAAAAAGAGAGAGAAAAAAATATAGTTCCAAAAATAACACCGCGGGGTAACAGGAAGCCCCCCTAATCTTAAAAAAAGGAAAAAGAAAATTTACCAAGAGGCAAAACCCAAAAAACAAAAACAAAATAAAAATAAAAAGTAAAAAAGCAATCCCAGATTGATAAAAATAGTAAAAAAGAAAACAGGAAAAAATCCAAGACAAAAAGAACAAAGATTAAAAATAACACAACAGAAAACAGGCCCAAAGAAGAGGGGGGGAAAGAAAAACAAAAAACTATGTAGTAAAATTTGTCCAATTTATAATCCAACTAGTCCAATTCTTGGTGTTCAATTCTTCTTAAAATAAGCATTATACAGCCACAGACAGAAAGGGAAGGGAGAAAAAAAGTCTCTTTAGATAACTTGTAGCAAGAGAGAGGAATGTCTGGGCGTTCAGCCAAGTGTCTGGGCATTCAGCCAAACTTTCACTCTAAACAAACCGCAGCTGCCAAGAACAAAGGGAAAAAAATAGCAACAATGTAACTTTCACAGGCTTTAGACAGGGAGAAAAAAAACAAAAAAACAAATAGAAAGTTATTCAGAGTAGATGAAAAAAAGTGCTGAAGTTTTTTTTTTTTAAAAGAAAAAAAACCAGATTAAAACAAGAATGGCTTTCCCAATTAAGTATTTCTTTTCTCTTAAAAAGCAAATAAATTTCCTCAGCTTTAGACTTTTAAAGACTTTAAGGTAAATCAAATTGTTCTTCTTTGTGTAGTAAAAGCTTAAACCGCCACTTGTACGGGGGGGAAGGAAAAAACCCCTCCTTCCTCCCTTCAGGCTTCCCGGTTTAATTGAAGACAGACTGTTTAAAAGATATTTAACGTCAAAATCCACATTGCCGAAGTAAAGGAAGCAAAGTCTCACCCGGACCGGCTGCTTGCAGTCAAACTCCGCTATTTCTCCGTCTCCGCAAAACAGCTGTTAATGGCGGAATGCATAAATGCGGTCCGCCTTTCTTCCGTTGGTTCCAGGGACTGCTTTGAGTTCGGCGGGCCGGCTACTGCCGGCCCGTGTTCCTCAAAGATTCACCCTTCAGTGGCCACCTCTCCGGGGTGGCATTCGGCCCAAACGGACCCACCAGCAGAAGAATATCGGACCTAAGGAACGAGGGATCATCTCCCTAGGTCTAGCGACATCCTGGAAATCACTTATTTATGGAAATAAAAGAACAGAAATACAAACTACAGGCTTTTGCGGATGATCTAGTTTTTATTATAGAGGAACCATTGAAAACAGTTATTACACTTCTGCAGAAAATAGAGGAATTTGGAGAAGTAGCAGGCTTGAAGATAAATAAAGAAAAGACTAAAGTATTAACAAAAAACCTAACAGACAAACAGAGAACTCAACTCACAGAAAGATCAAATCTTCAAATGGCTAAAAAAGTTAAATATGTAGGTATTTATTTAACATCAAAATATACAACAATAAAAGAAGATAACTATGAAAAACTAATGAAACAAATAAAAGTAGATTTGGAAAAGTGGGAAAATCTTCAACTGACATTGTTAGGTAGAATAGCGACTGTGAAAATGAACATTTAACCAAAAATACTTTTCCTATTTCAAACGATCCCTGTTAAACTGGCTAAGAAATTTTTTGATGATTTAAATTCAACAATATTGAGATTTATATGGCAAGGGAATAAAGCACGAATTAAAACTAAATTACTACAAGAAACACTTCCGGACTGGAGACTCTATTATCAAGCATCTATTTTGCTTTGGCTTAAAGAATGGATTACGTTGAGAAATAAACGACTTCTTTACCTAGAGGGACATGATTTACAATTGGGCTGGCACGCGTTTTTATGGTATGAGAAAAACAAAGTACATAATTATTTCCAAAGCCATGCCATAAGGAATGCTTTGTTCTCAGAGTGGGGGAAAATCAAACACAAAATTTATATGAAAATACCTGAGTGGCTTTCAACAATGGAAGCATTTGCTTATCCAAATTTAGTTAACTATGATAAACTTGTCACTTATAAAGACATTTTGGATAAGGATGGAAAACTTAAAGACAGACTAACTCTTTACCAACAAGGCATTGACTTAACATGGTGGTCCTATCTGTAAATTCAAACAAGATATGAAAAAGATGTAAAAGTAAGGGACTTTTATAAAGAACAGACATTATTTGAGAAAATACTTTTGAAAACAGACGAAAATTTGATTAAGAAGCTTTACAAATTTCTACTAAACTGGAAGATGGAAGAAGAACAAGTAAAAGAAACAATGATAATGTGGGCAAAAATCTTTGGATATTCTATAGATTTAGAAGATTGGGAAAAACTTTGGGAGAGAAATATTAAACTTACTAAAGCAGCTTCATATAAAGAGAATTTATATAAAATGTTTTATAGATGGCATATGACACGTTAGATTAGCGAAAATGTTTAAAAATGTATCGAATATTTGTTGGAAATGTAAAGAAAAACCAGGTACTTATTATCACATTTGGTGGATATGTCCTAAAGCTAAGAAATTTTGGTTTAAAATTCATAAATGGCTAGAAAAGATCGACTAAAATACAAATAGAATATAAACCAGAATTATTTTTGCTAGGAATACTAGGACTTAATTATGGTAAAAGAACGAATATTTAATATTACATGTATTGACAGCAGCGAGAATTGTATTTGCCCAATTTTGGAAAAATGAAAATCTACCACGTGATCAGATTATAATTACGAAAATTTTAGAATGTGCAGAAATGGATAGATTGACGTTGGAGATTAAAGAGAAAGAGGATTCAGTGTATTTTAGAACATGGGAAATTTTTTTTATCAATGTTAGCATCACGTTAGAGCTAAAGTATACTTAATTAGTAAGCTTTAACTTTATGACTATTTTTAGCATTAATGATTATAATTGTTTAGTATTGTATTAACTACTGTTATTTAATATGTGTACCCGGACGAGAGTCTGCTTGTTTAAGCGTTGGATTTTTTGTGTGGGGGTAACCCCACTACTGTACCTATCCCTATCCCTATTTCTATCCCTACCCCAATTCCATTTCCTAACCCCATCCTTTACCCATATTATTTCTATCCTTCCCATACCCATATAAAATCTAATAAAATATATTAAAAAAAAATAGCAGAGAAAGCAGATAACAACAAGACCTAGCAATGGATAAGAACAGGAAAGTTGAAGAAAGAGACCAAGGGACTAATTCTGGCTGCACAAGACCAAGCCAAATGCATAAAAGTCAGAACTGAGAAGACAGCAACAGATAGCAAGTGCCGCCTATGCAAATAAGTTGAAAAAACAGTGGACCACCTGGTAAGCTGCTGCAAGAAGATCACACAGACTGACTACAGGCAGAGGCATGACAACACTGCAACAATGGTGCATTGGAAGATTTGCAAGAAATCTTAATCAAAGAGATGAATAACATGAAAATGGACGTGAAAACAATATTGAGTGATTATGAGCAGCTAGGCAAGAAAGTTAAGGAATTAGGTGAACAAGTAGTTTTTTCATCTATACTATGAAAGATCAACATCCAATAAGAGAACAAAGGATTCTAGAAGTGAACCACTTGCTAAAGGATTGGTGTTGTCAAAAGAACTTTGGATTCCTGGAGCATGGTCTGCACTACCTCCATGGTGGATTTTTAGCAAGGGATAGGCTGCACCTCACAAAAACTGGGAAGAATGTTTTTGGAAAATGTCTGGCTCAACTTATCCGGAGGGTTTTAAACTAAAATTGAGGGGGGAGGGTGACCAATCTTTAGGATCTCCAGGACCTAATTCCAAGCAAAAACCCCTAGAAAACAAATCAAATAATGAGGTAAGGAGGGATGGGAAGGAAGACAAACTCAAACACCAAATAGGAGACATAGGAAGCATACCCAGAATCAGACATAAAGATCTCAAATGCCTATATATAAATGCTCAAGGTTTGGGGAACAAACAGTGTGAACTTGAATTATTAATACATGAGGGTAGATATGATATAGTTGCAATTACTGAAACTTGGTGGGATGAAACCCATAACTGGAACATACTGATAAGATACAAACTGTTCAAAAAAACTAGACCCCATAAAAGAGGAGGTGGAGTTGCACTATATGTAAAAAACCACTATATTGCTACAGAAATGAATGAAACCAAAGACGAAAACCTCCTAGAATGCATACGGGTCAATATAAAAAAAAAACAAGAATGACATTGCCATTAATGTATACTACAGGCCACCCAATCAAGCAGAAAAAATAGATTTATTTTTTGCTATCCAATTAACAAATATATGTAGGAAACCCCCTACAATAGTACTAGGCGACTTCAATTACCCTGACATCAACTGGAAGACTAATTCTGTACCAAATGAGAAATTGAATAGGTTCCTGACCAGCCTGACAATTTTGTCGTCCAAAAGGTAGAGGAGGGAACTAGAGGGACAGCCATACTGGACTTAATTCTCACAAATAGAGAAGTGATAGAGGGAGTTGAAACTGCAGGAACCTTGGATGAGATTGACCAAGTCATACTGGAATTCAATATAATGCAAAGATAAGCAATAGAACATAATGATACCAGAGTCTTAGATTTTAAAAGAGCTGATTTTAACAAACTCAGAGAGAGCTTGGGAAAGATTCCTTGGATGAAAATCCTAAAGAGAAAAACAACTCAAGAAGCTTGGGAAACTCTGAAAAATATGGTCATAAAAGCCCCGTCCAGCTCAATATCACTGAAAAAAGAAAACAAGAAATCCAAGAAGAAACTAACATGGCTGCACAAGGATCTCTCTGATAAACTGAAAGACAAAAAGGACAATTATAAAAAATGGAAAAAGGGATATATAACTAGCGCATAATATCAGCAGATAGCCAGAATCTGCAAACAAGAAGTCAGGAAAACAAAGGCACCGAATGAACAAAGACAAAAGTCAAAGATAATAAAAAAAGTTTCTTTCAACATATAAATAACAAAAAAAAATCAAGGAAACAGTTGGTCCACTAAAGAGAGAAGACGGCAAGGAAATAATAGGGAGCAGAGAGAAAGCAGAGCTGCTTAACTCATTCTTTGCATTGGTCTTCACGCAAAAAGACACTATAGCCCAACCTACCAAAAACATAACTGTAAAAGACAGACTAGAAATAAAAGTTACAATAAACAAAAAATGGTAAGAGAACACCTGTCTGATCTTGATGAATATAAACCACCAGGACCTGACGGATTACAACCCAGAGTTCTAAAGGAGCTGGCAGATGTCATCTCAGAACCACTGTACTATATCTTTCAAAAATCCTGGAGCACAGGGGAATTACTAGAGGCCTGGAAAAGAGCTGATATGGTTCCCATCTTCAAAAAAGTTAAAAAAAAACCGAACCCAGGAAACTACAGACCAATCAACCTAACATCAATACCAGGAAGATATTGGAAAAGATAATTAAAAAACAGATCTGTGAATATCTAGAAATGAGTAAAGTAATAACTAAAAGTCAGCACGGGTTTGTCAAAACAGATTATGTCAAACCAATCTTATTTCATTCTTTGACAAGGTAACTAAATTAGAAGACCAGCAAAATGCTGTGGATTTGTAACTGGCTGACAAGCCGTACTCAATGAGTAGTCCTTAATGGTACTATGTCTACATGGAGAGAAGTAAGCAATGGGGTAACACAAAGTTCCATCTTAGGCCCAGTACTCTTCAATATCTTCATAAACGTCTTAGATGAGGGAATAGAAGGGGAACTTATCAAATTTGCAGATGACACTATGCTGGCAGGAATAGCTAACACCCTAGATGATAGGCTCAAGATCCAGATGGATTTTGACAGACTTGAACACTGGGCCCTATCTAACAAAATTAAATTCAATGTAGAGAAAAGTAAAGTCTTATACTTAGGCAGGAAAACCAAAAGTACATATATAGATTGGGTAAAACCAGGCTTAATAGCTACTTGGTAAGATAGAAAAATATGGATTAGTCAGCATCATCACCAGGTGGATTTATAACTGGCTGGCTAGTGCACTCAACAGGTAGTCCTTAATGGAACTTCATCTACATACAATAGAGGGAAGCTTGCAGGGGAGTACATCAAGTTTCTGTCATGTCCCAAGACTCTTCAATGTCTTCATAAACAATTTAGATGAGGGGATAGAAGGGAAACTCATCAACTTTGCAAACAACATCAAGCTGGGGGGGGGGGGAACTGACATTTTAGAAGATAGGCTCAAGATCTAGAAGGACCTTGATAGACTAGAACACTAGGCTCTCTCCAATGAAATTCAATGGTGAAAGAAGCAAGCACTCCATAAGATAGGCTCAAGATACCAAAAGATCTTGACAGACTTAAACACTGGGCCCCATCCAACAAAACAAAAATTAATGGTGAGAAAAGTAGGGTTTTATACGTGGGCAAAAATACTCAAATGCACAGGTATAGAATAGATCCGTGGTGGCGAACCTATGGCACACATGCCACAGGTGGCACGCAGAGCCCTCTCTATGGGCACGCGTGCTGTCGCCCCAGTCCTAGGCCTTCAGCTGGGTTTTATAAAACCTTTTCGCTTTAGGCCTCCGCCACCGTGTGCAAAAAAAAAAAAGTTCAATCAATCAATCAATTTTAACTTCTCGCAGGGAAAAAAAAGATCTCGCAAAGTTGGAATTGATTGATTGAACTTTTTAGTCCCACCCAATCTGCCGTTACCACAGCCACGCCCACCCAGCACCCGACGATACATAAGTGGGTTTTGGGTTGCAGATTGGACACTCGGTCTTTAAAAGGTTCGCCATCACTGGAATAGGTGGTACGTGGCTCAACAGCAGTAACTGTGAGAGAGATCTAGGATTCCTAGTGCAGGGGATCCCCAACCCCCGGACCACAGCCCACTACTGGGCCGTGGCCTATTTGGAATTGGGCCACATGAATGGCTGGCTGGAGCACACATACACAAAGCTCAACCTGCATGAGTAGAGAGCTGGTGGACACTCACACATGTGCATGCCAGCCTGCTGCTCGTGCAAGTCAAGCTGCATGTGTGCATGCTGGCCTGCTACTTGCACAAGGGCTATGTGCGTGTGCTTGCAAGAGGCGGCCTGCTGCTCATATGGCCCAGTCCCCCTCTCCTCCCCCCAGCTGGGCCAAGCCGCAAAAGTTGGGGAGCACTGTCCCAGTGGACAACCACTTAAGTATGAGCCAGCAGTATGCTGCAGCCACCAAAAAACCAATGCAATCCTAGATTGCATTAACAGAAGGATAGAATCAAGATCATGTGAAGTGTTAGTATTGCTTTATAATTCCTTGGTAAGATCACACTTGGAATACTGCATCCCGTTTTGGTCACAATATAAAAAAGATGTTGAAACTCTGGAATGAGTGCAGAAAGATCTCTGTGGTATTGTTTTTGTTTGAACATTTATTATTTCATTATTCAATTTCCCATAAATCTTTTAATTGTTCTCTTGTTCTTAATAGGATTTAACTTCCAGCTCACCACTCATGTTGTTCTTCCTCATACTCTTAATAGTTCCTCAGCATCATTCTTATATAAGGGTAATTCAAACTAGACACAGTAGTAGATGCAGTCTGACTAATACAGTATAAAATATAACTATCCTTCTTGTGAACCTGACATTATATCCCTGTTAATGGAGCCAAAGATTTCTTTGGGTGTTTTGGCAACTCTATCACACCACATGGCTCATGCTTAACCTGTGGTTTATCGGGATGCTCATATCCTACTGAGTCAGATACTATTTATACACTAAATACAGAACTTTACATTTTATATTTTACTCCACCAAATACCATTTTGTTCAATAGAGTCCAATATACAGTTAAAATGTTGAAACTACTTGGCCCAGAACAAAAACCTGAGATAGCTCACTTTGTACTTCTTTTTAAGTAGATATAGATCTGTTAAGGACCATGTATTGGATACTGATGCTCAAGCAATTGCAATATAACTTGTAATGCGACCATCCATTTCATTTTATCAGATGGAACATCAGCAAACAGCGTAATGCAATTGCTAAATGATAAGTGTTATTTTGAAATGAATTAATAGGATAATAAAGTCTAAATCATTGGAAATAATTATCCCAATCTATTCTGTCTAGGTCAGGTCCCACTTGGAATAATAGATCATTTCAGAACATTGCAAATTTAAAAGGACATACTATGGTAAATTCAGATTATGAGTTATGAAGATGATAAAACTAAATTAAATCCTATGTGAAATGGCTAACAGAACAGTGTAATCCTGCAGAAAAGAAACTGAGGTAACAGCAGTATGAATTGTCATATAAATTAGAGAGTGGACTTGTTCTCTGTCACTCGGGAGGATATGAGCAGCACTAATTTGTTGAATGTAGAGGGAAGTAGATTCAAATTTGGTATTAAGAAAAATAGTAAGACCCATCATCCAGTGGAATAATTGCCTTATGTAACCTATATCTTGCTTCCTAGAAGTTTTCAAACAAAGGTTGAATGGTCATCATTCCAAAATACTTTAGCAAATGCTACTGTGAACAGAGGTTTGGAGTGGATGACCGCTGAAATACCCTCTAACTCAATGATTTTATGCAGATATTTATTAAAAAACATCTATTTCCTCATTACCTCTAAATTGCACATATTACCCCCAATAAATTACAACTATAAAGTTGTAATTCCACATCCATATCATCCAGAACTTCATCTATATCCACCTATTCACCTACCTATATAATTTGTGGCGAAGGTGGGGAGGGGAAGCTTAACAGGGGCAACTGATTTGTAAAAACATTGACCAATCAGGAAAGGCATGACTCTAGAACACAGATGGATACCCTAACAGCCCAAAGACCTTATTCTCTTCCTCCAAATTAACTGGCTAGAACTCATTCCAGATAACTAGGCAAGATTATCTCTTAGTCACAGGATCTGCATAACTGAATTCAATTTGGAGTGAATCCAAATGAGTTTATCTGCCAGATGTCGAGAATAGGCCTCAAAATAACTCTATAGATATTTCTCACAGCCCTTTATAGTCAGGAGAATCTGAGTTGCCCCTAAGACAGTTGCTTGCCATTATTCAGCAGATGCAGTAAAAGAAGATAAATATTTATTTGAACATTGCTAATTCTTTTTGGAATCAGGCAGCCTCAAAATCCATTAAAATTGCTACTGTTGTGGCCAAAATGTAATCCTTAAGAAAGACTCTTCTGTTCAGAGATATTTTTCATCTTTTGACAGCAATGCTCTAACACATCTCTTCTGTAACTTTATCCTTTGGAAATCCTCTGAAAGCCAAGGGGGCTGTCAGAATCCATGAACAGAGAGAATCCATACAAGTACAATTCATCCAAGGCCTCAGTCACCTCATCCCAAGCAACAACCCCAAAGCCTCAGATGATCTGTGCATCAAAACATCAGGAACAACCCTTTCTGAAATTCAATAGAATCAGCCAGATACCTGGAGCAGGATAGTTGAATAAGCCCTACTTCTCAAACTCAACAGGGAGTGATCTGTCTGTGACAAATGACTGATGGCAACAATTCCAAATTGCAATGCCCCTGCTCCAAAATAAAAATGAGATCTAATGTGTGGCCTCCACATTGTCTGTTGGGCCATCCGTAACTTGGATCAATCAATGTTTGTCATAGTGACCAATATCCCCCATAGTAGTTTCAACTCTATGTCTAGGGAACGTGTTAAATTCCTTCTGTATCATAATTTTGCAGAACTCTACTGCTAACCCAGCAATAACATTCAATAGTGTAGGTAGAAAAGCTCCTCCTATGTCTGCTAAGTAGGGAGGCTGATACTGTAACAACAATTATCTGTTACAATATCCGATCAGACCCTATATGATCTTGAATGCCCAACTGAAGAAAAAGACAGTCTCATCAACTATTTGAAGGATAGCACCTTTGACAACCAGCAGGATTCCCCAGAAGACAATTGCCTCAGGATTTCACTCTCACCCCCTTTTGTTTAACATTTACACAAAGCTGCTGTGGGAGAACATTCTTTGCCATGGGGTGAAATATTAGCAGAATTTTGATAATAATTACATCTTTGCCTTTGGTTGACATCAAGTGATTCTGTCACAGTGTGCTGCCTCAGTGCCATTGAGTTGTCTGTCTGGAGAATAGACTTAGACTCAGTCATTACAAGATCAAATGGCTGTGGCTTGGGCTCCTTCAGATTCCAGAACTTGAGTGTTTCCATTATTAGCTTGGAGAGATGCATTCCCTCCCCCCACTCTTGGAAGTACTGCACAATTTGTGAGTCCCTGCTCAAGTATCTTTGAGATACTTGTGGTAGGAAAACTAAACAGTAATGGCTGCCGCTTCTGAGCAAGTGTGCCAAGCATAATCTGCGTATCACTAACACAACATTTAGACTTGCAAACAAGTTCACATGCATCCCAGATCCAGACACTGGCATCTATTTAACTATGTCGTAGAATGTCAGCACTTAGACATTGCCATGGTTACATGCTGGACAGATCACAAACTAGTCCAGTCAATCCTCAACTTGCACATAGCCCTTTTATACCATAAACAACCAAGGACTGTCAGAACATCATTCAATATCGGCAGACTGCAAGACCAGACCAAGTCCAACATTTTCAAGATGCACTTAATGAAAAATTTACTGGAAATTTATTGCTAGTAGGAACCCGTTCTGAAAAATGGGCACAGTTTAAATATGTCATCATGGACCCTGAAAAACAACCTGGGACTAAAAAGCTGGGTGCACCAAGATTGGTTTGATGAAAACCACAAGAAAAATTTAGCAACCCTCCAAACCAAGAACAAGACCTATGCACACTGGCAGAATGATCCATCATTTGTTACAAAGAAAGACACCTACAGTCCAAAGCACAGACAGTACTGAAAGAAATATAGGATGAGTCATGGCAGAGAAAGGCTCAGCAGGTGGAATGCTATGCAGACATGCATTCCACCAGAAAGTTCAATGACATAAAGATGAATATAATATAATATAATATAATATAATATAATATAATATAATATAATATAATATAATATAATATAATATAATATAATATAATATAATATAATAGAATAGAATAGAATAGAATAGAATAGGAATAGAATAGAATAGAATCTGGAAGGGACCTTGGAGGTCTTCTAGTTCAGCCCCCTGCTCAAGCACGAGAACCTATACCCTCTCAGACAAGTGACTGTCTAGTCTCTTCTTAAAAATCTCCAGTGATGGAGCGCCCACGATTTCTGGAGGCAAGCTGTTCCACTGGTTAATTGTCCTCACTGTCAGGAAGTTTCTCCTCGATTCTAGGTTGCTTCTCTCTTTGATCAATTTCCAACCATTGTTTCTTGTCCTGCCCTCTGGTGTTTGGTGAATAACGTGACCCCCTCTTCTTTGTGGCAGTCCCTCAAATACTGGAATACTGCTATCATGTCTCCCCATTTCTTCTTTTCTTTAGACTAGCCAAACCCAAGTCCTGCAGCCGTTCTTCATATGTTTTAGTCTCCAGGCCTTTGATCATCTTAGTTGTTCTTCTCTGAATTTTTTCCAAACTCTCAACATCTTTTTTTGTGATATGGTGACCAAAATTGGTTGCAGTATTCCAGGTGTGGTCTTACTAGGGTTTTACAAAGCGGTACTAATACTTCGTGTGATCCTGATTCTATGCCTCTGTTTATACAACCCAGTATTGTATTGGCTTTTTTGGATGCTGCTGCATATTGCTGGCTCATGGTTAAGTGATCGTCCACTAGGACTCCAAGGTCCCTCTCGCAGTTACTGTTTTTAAGCCAGGTCTTGCCCAATCTGTATGTCTACCTTTGATTTTTCCTGCCTAAGTGTAAAACTTTGCTTTTCTCCACATTAAAACTCATTTTATTGGATAGGGCCCATTGTTCAAGTTTGTCAACATCTTTTTGGATCCTGAGCTTGTCTTCTGGGGTGTTGGTTATTCCTGCCGGTTTGGTGTCATCTGCAAATCTGATGAGTTCCCCTTCAATTCTCTCATCTAAGTCATTGATGAAGATATTGAAGAGTACTGGGCCTAAGACGGAACCTTGTGGTACCCCATTGCTTACTTCTCTCTATGTGGATGTAGTGCCATTGAGGACTACTCGTTGAGTACGGTTTGCCAGCCAGCTAGAGATCCATCTGGTGGTGATGTTGTCTATTCCAGCTTTTTCTAGCTTACCGAGGAGTAGGTTGTGGTCTACTTTATCAAATGCCTTACTGAAGTCTAAGTATACTACGTCCACAGTATTTCGCTAGTCTATTAGTTTAGTCACTTTGTCAAAGAATGAAATAAGATTGATTTGGCATGATCTGTTTTTAACAAACCCGTGCTGGCTACTATTTATAACTTTGTTTGCTTCTAGTTGTTCGCAGATCTGTTTTTTGGTTATCTTTTCTAGGATCTTCTCAGATATTGATGTTAAACTGATTGGTCTGTAGTTTCCTGGGTCCGTTTTTTCCCCTTTCTTGAAGATGGGGACCACATCAGCCCTTTTCCAATCCTCAAGTACTTCCCCAGTGCTCCAGGATTTTTGAAAGATGTTCCTTCAGAACTTTGGGATGTAATCTGTTAGGCCCTGGCAGTTTATTGTCTAAATCAGGATGCTCCTCCTTGCTCTCATCTCATGGATCGGATCTGATGAAAGATCAGGAAGGATTGAAAAACTGTTGATTTTCTTACCTACTCAATAGGCCATCCACAGTTGATTCTGATATCTTACAGCAGATTTCTCACTTCCAGTCTTTGTTGCCCTAGACTTGCTTCCATCTACTGATGACATCAAGAAAGTGATCTGGCAAATGAACTCAAATAAAGCAACAGGACAGAACAGCACTTAGACTCAAATATCTTATAGGCATTCCAAGATACCTTGGAAGACATTTGGCTCACAGATGACTTCTGTGATGCCCTCTTCATAGCTCTCTGTAAAAATGAGGGACGCAAATCAGAAACTAATATAGAAAAATCTCATTGCTGTTCATCACAGAATGTTTTTCCCACAGTCTCCTCAACAGACTTGTCACTGTCTTGGAAAGGAAACTCCTAGATGGGCAAAGTGGCTTTTGACCAGAACACAATACAGCAGACATTATATTTGCTGTGTGACAAGTCCAGGAAAAATGTATCAAGCAGAACAAACCTCTTTGTCTTCATTGAGCTGACAAAGGTATCTGACATGGTAAACATTCAGGCTCTCTGGACCATCCTAAGACATTATGGATGCCCAAGGAAATTTATGAAATTGATTCAGTTAGTTCATAACAAAATGACAGGAGCCCTTTACAATAGTGGTACTTCAGTGGATTTGCCATTTCTAATTGGATGAATAGGATTGTGTGCTACACGCAGTCCTGTTTAATCTGTTTTTTACCTGCATGTTGTCAAGGGGTTTCCAGATACTGAAAAAAGGATATATTAGGTACCAATTGAATGGTTCTCTCTTTGACCTTTGCCACTTGAACACATGAACAAAGTGCCTCCATATAATCATTCAAGAAACCCTTTTTGCTGATGGTTGTGTACTTCTGGTACACTAAGACCAGTGAGCTACAGTTGATGCTGAAAAATCTCTATAGATGCTGCTATGCTCTTTGGTCAGATTATCAGCCTGAACAAGACTGAAGTACTTTACCAGCCCATGCTTGAAGAATGAAAAATCACTGTTGATGATACCCAGCTGACAAATATAAACAACTTCCAATATTTGGAAAGTTTCATCTTGGGCCAATGGGTCTTTGGGTAAAGAAATTGACTCCAGGATAGTAAAGCCAGCTAAGCCATGTGGCAGCTGTGTATTAGACTACTGAATCAACACAACATCTTTATCCCCACAAAGCTGAAAATCTATAGAACTGTATCTCTTTTCTCCTATATGGATGTGAAATCTGAACACTGTATCAAACAGCTGGAGAAAGTTCACATGCATTCTCTCCACTCCATCCTTGGCTTTTGTTAGCAAGTCTGTGCCTCCAACCCAAAAGACATGGACTGCGCAAATTTGACCAGCACTGAGTGGATGCTATCAGAATCTGCTGATGATCCTTATGTTATGAAACTCCACCAGCTTTGAAGGCAAGCACTGTCACAAACTGAGTGGCATCACAGAATAATACCCATAGTTATTACAACAATGGATTTCCATTGCCTCCTTTGTGCTAGACTCTGCTCTTCCAGACTGTAACTGCAAAGTCACCTCTGTATTTACAGATGAACTGCACAACAGTATGTCTTCTTCAAACACAAACATACATATATATTCTCATTTGTTTTTTATCAGCCTGTGGTAGTTTATGGAAAGGTGTTTTTTTGTGTGTGTTTTCTATGTCTTTGAATCAATCAAATTCCTGTCAAGTACAAGGGCAAATCTATGCAGTTTTCTCAACATTTTTGGAAGTGGTACACCATTGCCTTCTTCCTAAGCTAAGTGAGTTTGAGTGGTAGGTTTTTCTGTTGTAATCCAGCACCTTAATCACTAGACCAAACTAATGAAAAATTATGTATGAATATAGAGGTACTCCTGACTGAATGGAATAGGAGCAGGTAAGAATAGGAAGAGTGGATTTGCCATTTTCTTTATTGTTATATTGTATGTTTTATCCTTCTGACTGCATTGTGTTGCTTTGCTTTTAGGCTATGAATTGCTCAAAGTCAATTGGAAATGAGTGACAGCTAAGTTGAATAAAGTAAATAAATAAATAATTTTGGGTGGATGGAGCTGAAGAATGTGATGAGATTTCTGGGATGCAAAAACATTGTTAAATATTAGCATGTAAGAGCAAAATTTGGGATTCAGTATCAGCTACCTTACCTATGGCTTTCCTGTAACATGTTTGTTAGTTCTCGCATCTTGTTAAAATTTTGGAGATGTTTCTTCATACAACCGTTCTCATCAATTAAAAGTTGATTGTGGTCTTCAAAATCTAATGCAAAAGTTAAAAAAAAGAACTGTGAGAACTGTCCAGAATTTTCTAGAATTGGCCAGAATTTTCTAGAACTTCCTGGAATCTTTTAGAACTTTTAGCACTTTCTGGGACTATCCAATATTATCCATAGAAATATAGAAGTACAGGTGTCTTAAATTAACATTTTAGCTTATCTAATTGTTGAGTAAGAGAATAATGAATAGCAATATTTGATTTAGATGGCATCAAGAGGTAGCTTGCAGCCAGCCGATGTATTTTGCTATGTGTGTGGACAATTTATCAAAATAAAAATGAAAAAGTACTCCGTGAAAACGTCTGTTAAGATGTGTGAGGTCTACAAAGCATACTTTGGCTTGCCTCTCAGGGATCAAGACAAGCCCTGGGCACCTCATTTCACATGTGAACACTGCAACAAAAGTCTTGAAGGTAAGGTGAACATTTGCTGCTCGCCTGATGGAATTTCAGTGATTACCATTTAAAAGAATTGCAAGAAAATTTTCACTATTTTCAATGTTCTAATACAGTGATGGCAAACCTTTTAGAGACCAAGTGCCCAAAAAACACCGCCCCACCCGTCCCCGCTCCGCCGTGCCCGCTGGACCGCCCACCTCCACGGCCCACCACAGATCACCCAGGCAGCCCAGCAGCACCATGGTGGCCACGCCCTCCACCCGTGCCCTGCAGCATCATCTGCGCGTGATTGGGTGCAAGATCGGAGTCTTGTCCCGGCTACCATGTCCTTGACTGCGCAGCATTGCATAGGCCGTGCCCCAGGGCGACTCTCCTCCGGAAGGTTGCTGGTGAGGGGGCCGTGGGAGGAGGCGGGGCTGGGGCAACGGTGCGTGTGCCCACAGAGAGGGCTCCGAGTGCCGCCTCTGGCACACGTGCCATAGGTTCGCCACCACTGTTCTAGGAAAATACAGACTACGATATATATTTTATGCCCTATAATAATATCTTGCACAATATTAGGTAATATGTAAAATACCAATTTTTAAAAACTTATATAATTCTGCTATGTTTACAGGCTGATATAGAGGAAAAAAAGAGAGCCATAAAGCTTGTTATTCCAAGAATTTGGTGGGAACCAACTGATCACTCAAGTAACTGCTACTTCTACAAGATGGATCCTTCCAATTGTTGAACTGGCAAGAGTGCACCCCCTATCATATATCCAGACATTCCTTCATCCATCAACTCGGTTCCACATTGCCCTGAGCTCCCCATTCCCACCCCTTCAGAGAGGGATCAACCATCTTCGGGAGAGAGAAGCAAATCAGATAGCAAGGAAGATATTGCAGTTACAGAATACAATTTCACAGATGTGGCTGAGGAGAGAAAGCCATACTTCCCCCAATCAGAAAGACCTCAATTTTTTGATCAGACCGTGGTCTTACCAAGTCCTATACTGAGCTTCTGACATTTAGTCTCAAGGAGTGGAAGTTGTTGGATGAAAGTGTACAAGTCACAGATCCGAGAAAGCATCACCAATGTTTTTCCAACTTCTTCAGTTGGCAAGATGGACTGTGCTTCTGCAACAATGTGGCTGGTCTATTCGAGACTATAGGAATCATTGTAACCCAAGTGAATGGCGCCTTTTCATAGAATCCAGGAGCCTCAAAGCCATGCTGTTTCATAACAGAAACAAGTACTCATCTCTCCCCATGGCTCACTCTGTGTACCTCAAAGAGGACTACACCAGTGTCAAGATGTTGCTGAGTGCCTTGAAGTATGATGACTATGGCTGGGAGATCATTGGAGACTTCAAAATGGTGTCATTCCTGATGAGTCTCCAAGGTGGTTTCACAAAGTTTCCTTGTTTTCTTTGCCTCTGGGACAGCCAGGACACTAAGCTGCATTATCACAGAAGGGACTGACCACAGCAGACCAAGTTCTACATAGGGAAGAACAACATAAAGTGGGAGCCACTGGTAGACCTTGGAAGGTGTTGATGCCACTACTGCACATCAAGTTAGGACTCATCAAATAATATGTCACGGTTCTACAATAGGAGTTGGCACCTTTCAAGTACCTCCAAGATCTCTTTCCACAGTTGTTGGAGGCAAAGATTAAAGCTGGTATCTTCATCAGACCATAGATAATGAAAGTTATGGTGTGTGATGAATTTGCCAAGAAGTTGAACAGGATAGAAAAAGCAGCTTGGAACAGTTTCATTGCAGTAGTCATAACTTTCTGGGCAATCACAAGGTTGAAAACTATGAGCAGCTGGTTCAGACTTTCATAAAGAACTATGCCAGAATGGGATGCAGAATGTCCCTCAAAGTCCATATCTTTGAGGGTCATCTTCACAAATTCAAGAACATGGGTGCTTACTCAGAGGAACAAGGCGAGCACTTTCACTAGGATATATTGGATTTTGAACATCATTACCAAGGAAAGTATAATGAAAACATGATGGGGGACTATGTTTGGGGGCTTCTTCAAGAAGGCAATTTGCGGTATAGCCACAAATCTAGAAAATCTACTATTTCTGAATCTTTTTGAGTGGTTTTGACTGTCTGTGTATTTCCCATATATTATTAATTGCTTATAAAGATAAAAATTCTGTTTTGTCTATAAATATGAAACTTTTGTAGGTTGTAGTCACAAATCAAAATTTGTGATGTACAGTATATAGCCCTTTTTGCATAGGCTTTAGACATAAGCAGTTGAAATATAACACTGAAAAGCCAGGAACAAAAATTAGGTTACAGTGTTATATTTTCCAGGATCTTTCCAGGTAATGATGTCAGGCTGATTGGTCTGTAGTTTCCTGGATCTGTCTTTCCCCCCCTTTTGAAGATGGGAACCACATCAGTGCTTTTCCAGTCCTCTGGTTGTTCACCAGTGCTCCAGGATCTTCGAATGGTTCAGTGGTTCTGAAGTCACCTCTGTCAGCTCCTTCAAAACTCTGGGATGTAACCAATCAGGTCTTGGTTATTTGAACTTGTCTAGAATGGACAGGTGTTCTCATACCATTTCCTTACCTATTTTAATTAGTATCTCTAGTCCGTCTTTTACAGTTCTGTTTTTGGTAGGTTGAAATATTTTTGTGTAAAGACAGATGCAAAAAATGAATTAAGCAGCTCTGCGTTCTCCCTGCATTCCACCATTTCTTTATCATATTCTCCCATTAGTGTACTTATTGTTTCCTTGATTTTTTTTGTTTTTTTAGATGATGAAAGTTTTAACCAGCACTTGACCTCCCAATGACCCTCACCTGATGTAACCTCATCACAAGACCCATCACAAGAACCCCCCACTTGACACATCCACACCTGACCCATCACAAGATCCTTGACCACATGATGCCCTTCTAAACAGAAGAATACCGACACTGACATCCCCTAAACTCCATTGAAGATGTTATCTAGCCTGGTAATGAAACGTCCAGAAACAACCCACAAGCTCGGAGAATGAACCTTCATCCTCAAAGTTTTAATTATTATATTTGACATTTTTTGCAATTCATATTTTATTCTGAGCCTTAGCGTTCTTGACTTCATCTTTGCAGATTTGGGCTCTGTATTGATATTCTGCCTTAGTTATATGTCCCTTTTTCCATTTTTTATACTTGTCCTTTTTGTATTTTAGATTATCAGAAATTTTTTTGTTCAAACATGCTGGTTTCTTCTTGGATTACTTACTTTTCTGTTTTTCCCTTTAAGGTTTTCACCCATGGAACCCTTCCCAAGCTCTCTCTAGGTTTGTTAGAATCAGCTCTTTTAAAGTCTAAGATACCAGTTTGGTTTTGTTCTATTGCTTGTGTCTGCAGCATATTGAATTCCAATATAATATGGCCATTCGCCCCCAAATTTCCTGGAACTTCAATCCTCTCTATCATTTCTTCTCTGTTAGTAAGAATTAAGTATGAACAGTAAACAGGGTGAACTAGAAATTCAGGTAAATGAGGGCAGATATGATATTGTTGCCATTACGGAAACATGGTGGGATGAAACCCACAAATGGAACACACAGCTAGAGGGATTTAAATTATTTAAAAGAAACAGACCAAATAAAAGAGGAGATGGTGTTGCTCTCTATATAAGAAATAAGTATATCTCTACAGAAATAGAGCACAACAATGATGAAAAGTGTCTTGAATGCACTTGGGTCAATATAAAAGGGGGGGGAAAATGACATTGCCATAGGTGTATACTATAGGTCACCCAACCAACCAGAGGAAATAGATGAACTTTTTGCTAGTCAGCTAACTAAGGCATGGCTTTTCAACCCGTGGTACGCATACTACCAGTGGTACGCGAGCACCTGGCTGGTGGTACACGTAGGACGGGTTGAAAAAAAATGTAAAAAAAATGTAAAAAAAAATGTAAAAAAAAATGTAAAAAAAAATGTAAAAAAAAAGTGTAAAAGTGGATGAGGTGAAGCGGCAGCAGCGCCGCACAGGCTTGTGGCAAAGTCAGCTGGAAGTGCACATTGCCTGGGTCCTATTGAGAGCCCAGGATCAAAGCGCGCAGCTCCAGCTGATTGGCGGTGGCCTTGGGCGTGGCAGGCAGTCTCAAGCAGTCTTCAGTGGAATCTCCACTGGAGCTGCACAACGCATTGCCCGGTCCCCCCCACCCCCCCGATGTCCTCACCTCCCCCAAGCAGTTTTTTACTCACCTGCTTTCAGCAGCATTCCCTTTCTCCTGTCCTTCTCGGCCTTCATGTGTTTGTGAGACAAAAAAAAGTTCCATGAGACTTTCTAACTTCTCGCGAGAAGTTAGAAAGTCTCATGGAACTTTTTTTCTTTTTTACCCACAAACACGTGGCGAAGGCAGAGAAGCAAAAGGAGAAAGGGAGTGCAGCTGAAAGCAGGTGAGTAAAAAAATGCTTGGGGGAGGCGACGGCATCTGGGCGGGGGCGCCAACCTTACCCTGCATGGTGGCGGGAGGGTTAACGGCAGGCGCGGGGGGCCCAGGAGGAGCTGCGCAAAGCAGGCAGAGGGGAGGCCGGGCAGATTGTGGGTGCCGGCAAGCGAGTGAGAATGGGCAGGGGCGCGAATTGGTGTGTGCTCAGAAACGCCGATCTCGTGCTCCTGCCCATTTCACTTGCGTGCTTTCCGCTTGCTTTCTATCTATCAACAGCTTTTGATGCCTTTCCGTGTCTTCTGAAGTTTGTTTCTGCAAGCAAGTGAGATGAGCAGGGGCGGGAATCAGCGTGTGCTCAGAAACGCCGACCTCGTGCTCCTACCCATTTCACTTGCTTGCAGAAACAAAATTCAGAAGACACGGAAAGGTGTCAAAAGCTGTTGATAGATAGAAAGCAAGCGGAAAGCAAGCAAGTGAGCTGGGCAGGAGCATGAGATCAGCGTTTCTGAGCACACGCCGATTCGCACCCCTGCCCATTCTCGCTTGCTTGCAGGGGTCCTGACCAACCTTCACCAGACGGGAGCGGGGAGGGCATAAAAGAGCCGGGAGGAGGCAATTGGAGTTTGGCCGCCGCTGCCGCCACCGCCACTGTTGCTGAGCCAGACGGCTGTGCTTCCCCTTTGCTCCAGCCGGGTCCGTGAATGCGAGATCTAACCCCAGGGTGGTTCAAAAGACCAGCAGGCTGGCTGGGAGTTTTGGGGTGGAGACATGTGAGCCTTCCTCTGTCTTCTTGAATCTGGCATTCACGGACCCGGCCGGAGCGAAGGGGAAGCGGGATCAAAGCCCTTCTTTCGGCCACAAAGAATGCAGCCAGGCAGGATTCGCCTGCGGGTTGTGCCAGCTCTTCCTCAGGGCTGGCTGCAGCAATGAATGAGCCGCTTGAATGAGCCGCTTCCCCGCTCGCTGCTTTTCTCTGGCTGCGGCCGTGCACAACGCACCAGAGGGAGTCTGGCAGCCGCGGCTCTTTCCCTGCCCCGTGCGCTCCTCCGCTGCCTGTGCTCTCCTCCCCCTGTGGAAGAACAGCAGCTGTGCTGGGCTCCCGGCTGCACCGAGCGCGACCTCCGCTCCTTTTGGGAGGAGGAAGCAGCCAAGGAGAAGCAGCGGGCAGGAACCACAGCCGTCGCCGTAGCACAGCCGTCTGGCTCAGCAACAACGGCGGTGGCGGCAGCAGCGGCCAAACTCCAATTGCCTCCTCTGAGCTCTTTTATGCCCTCCCCGCTCCCGTCCAGTGAAGGTCGGTCAGGACCCCTGCAAGCGAGCGAGAATGGGCAGGGGCGCGAATCGGCGTGTGCTCAGAAACGATGATCTCGTGCTCCTGCCCAGCTCGCTTGCTTTCCGCTTGCTTTCTATCTATCTATCAACAGCTTTTGACACCTTTCCATGTCTTCTGAAGTTTGTTTCTCTGCTGCTTGGGACAATCTACTCCCTTGTTTGAATCTGCTTAATTGTAATTTCCTTGATTAGCTACAGTTTTCAAGCAGTTATAATCTCTCTTAACTTCGATCTATTTGATTTCTCCAGAGTTTCTTATTTCTTCCTGTCAGTTGTAATATGTTAAACATCAAGATCCTTGGCCCCCAAATTTTAATTACCTTACTTTTTATAGCAAAGTTCTGCCAATTTGAATCAAAGGGAGGGGTCCTTAGCACTCTGAGCTTTGTTGCAAAGAAACAAAAAACCTCTAAGATCACTCCTCCCTATACTGACAGGGCAACCCACTACTAGAATATAAATTAACAGCAAACCCCATTCCCTACTAGCACTGCTGATGTTACCTAATTTGGGTAATGAAACATCTGCAAGAAAACAACCAAGCTCAGAGAGCACCAAGGATCCCTCATGTCAACCCTGAGCTATAAATACTCTCCTTTATCAGTTGAATCAAAGTGTTATTCTTTTCAATATTTCTCAACTTTACTGCACCCTTCTGAGTTGCATTGTCATTATCATCATCTTAACTTTATTGCAGTCATTAATCAGAACAAAAGAATTGGCATTCAAATACTCAGAATATCCAAAACTAAAGTGACAAATTCAGGATAGTTAAAAAAGTACTTTCAGACAAACGTTTTGGCTAAAAAACAATATCAAATCAGAATATGTTAAAAGGCTTATTCATACTACAGATATACAACAAGATGAAATTTAAATATGCAATCTGGATAATATGAACTTGGAATAGCACTATAAAATATGAATATATGCACAAATACATATGCATATTCATATACATTCTCCCTCTTCCTTTCTCACAGACACACACACAGACACACACAGACACACACACACACACACGTAGCCCACTGATCCTGGGGCTTCACTTAGCAAGCAGCATATTTGCCCTTCAGAGTATAAACAGTAACATGCCTATTGAAAAGTTTGGTTTCCCTCCTGCCCACTCACAATGGTAACAGCTTTTGGGGTGTCTTTTATGGGAGGTTGTAGTTCTTACACAAAGGCTGAGATTTCTTGCACCAGAATCTTGGCATGCAGTTTTTGCAACTGTTCCTGTATCAAGAGATTTAGTCATTCCTTTATATTGGACTTAACACTGCTCACCTTAATTATTACAGTGCAAAAGGAAAGTGATTCAGCAAAGGAACCACCATCGAAGAAATTAAAACTGAGTGATGGAGGGAGGGAGGGAAGGACGATGAGAGGGAGAGAGGGACAATGGGAGGGAGGGAAGGAGGAAGGGACAAAGAGGGAGGGAAGGAAGGAAAGAAGGAAGGAAGGGACAATGGGAGAGAGGGAGGGAAGGAAGGCACCCACCCCAGTCCCACCCGCCTCCACCAGAGACCCACGGATTCCCCCCCACAGGCACCCCGCAACCTGAGTGATGAGCTGGCCACGCCCCCCGGCCATTGACTTCGCTTGTCAAAAAGTTGCAAAAGGTGATCACATGACCTTGGGACACTGTGAACGTCATAAGTATGAATCAGTTGCCAAGCATCCGAATGTAAATCACATGACCCTGGAGATGCTGCAACAGTCATAAGTGTGAAAAATGGTCATAAGTCACTTTTTCCAGTGCCATTGTAACTTTGAACAGTCACTAAGCGAATTGTTGTAAGTCGAGGACTACCTGTACTTTATCATTATTTCCTTTTTGGGGGGAGGTCAAGTTTTTGACACCTTGCTGGGTGACTGGTGGTACTCGGATGTTGCCTTATCCTAAAAGTGGTACAATGGGTGAAAAGGTTGAAAAGCCCTGAACTAAGGTATATAGGAAGCACACCACAATAGTAATGGGGGACTTTAATTACCCTGACATCAACTGGGAGACAAACTCTGCACAAACAGATTCCTGACAAACCTAGCAGACAACTTTGTCTCCCAAAAAGTAGAGAAGGGAACTAGGGGATTAGCCATATTGGATCTAATCCTCACTAACAGAGATGAAATGATAGAAGGTATTGAAGCCACAGGAACCTTGGGAGGAAGTGATCATGCAATATTGGAATTCAACATTATGGAAGCACAAGCAATAGAACACAGTCAAACTAGAGTCTTGGATTTTAAGAGAGCTAATTTCAATAAACTTAGAGAGGGCTTGGGAAGGATTCCATGGATGACAATCCTCAAGGGGAAAACAACTCAAGAAGCTTAGGAAATTTTGAAAAGATAATAAAAGCCCAGTCTAGCACAATACCAACAAAGAGGAAAAATAACAGCTCTCAAAAGAAACCAGCATGGCTGCATAAAGAACTCTCTGATAAATTGAAAGATAAAAAGGACAAGTATAAAAAGTGGAAAGAGGGGCACATAACTAAAGCAGAATATCAGCAAATAGTCCGAGCCTGCAAAGATGAAGTGAGGAAAGCTAAGGCTCAAAATGAACTAAGGCTTGCGACCATAGTCAAAAATAACAAAAAAAGCTTCTTTCAACAGGTAAAAAACAAGAAAAAAGTTAAGGAAATGATTGGTCCATTAGTGGGGGAAAGTGGCAAGAAGGTGACAAGCAACAGGGAGAAAGCAGAACTACTCAACTCGTTTTTTGCATCCGAATTTACACAAAGGGAAAAAACAGCCCAACCTATCAAAAACAGTATCATAAAAAATAGATTAGAAACACAAGTTAAGACAGGCAAGGAAATGGTAAGTGAGCACCTATCCAGCCTAGACAAGTTCAAATCACCAGGATTTCGCCCCAAGGTTCTCAAGGAACTGGCAGATGTGATCTCAGAACCACTGAACTATATTTTCCAAAGATCCTGGAGCACTGGGGAACTACCAGAGGACTGGAAAAGAGCTGATGTAGTTCCCATCTTCAAAAAAGGGAAAAAAATAGATCCAGGAAACTACAGACCTATCAGCCTGATCTCAATATCTGAGAAGATTCTGGAAAGGATAATCAAACAACAAATCAGTGAACACCTAGAGGCAAACAAAGTCATTACTAAAAGCCAATATGGGTTTGTCAAAAACAGATCATGCCAGACAAATCTTATTGCATTCTTTGACCAGGTGACAAAATTAGTGGATATAATTTACTTGGACTTCAGTAAGGCATTTGATAAAGTAGATCACAACCTACTACTTGATAAGATAGAAAAATGTGGGTTAGACAGCATCACCAACAGATGGATTAATAACTGGCTGACTGGCTGTACTCAGCGTGTGGTCCTCAATGGAACCGCATCTACATGGAGGGAAGTGTAGTGGGGTGGGATGCCCCAGGACTCTGTTCTAGGCCCAGTGCTCTTCAACATCTTCATCAACAATTTGGACGAGGGAATAGATGGGGAACTCATCAAATTTGCAGACGACACCAAGCTGGCAGGAATAGCCAACACTCCAGAACACAAGCTTAAGATACATGAGGATCTGGACAGACTGGAACACTGGGTGCTACCTAACAAAATGAAATTCAATGGTGAAAAAAGTAAAGTTCTACATTTAGGCAAGAAAAAGCAAATGCACAGGTACAGTATAGGTGGTACCTTGCTCAATAGTAGCAACTGTGAGAGGGATCTCGGAGTCCTAGTGGACAATCATTTAGATATGAGCCAGCAGTGTGCTGCAGCTGCCAAAAAAACCAACAAAGTGTTAGGCTGCATTAACAGAGGGATAGAATCAAGATCACGTGAAGTATTAATACCACTTTACAATGCCTTGGTAAGGCCACACTTGGAATACTGCATCCAGTTTTGGTCACCACGATGTAAAAAAGATGTTGAGACTCTAGAAAGAGTACAGAGAAGAGCAACAAAAATGATTAGGGGACTGGAGGTTAAAACATATAAGGAACGGTTGCTGGAATTGGGTATGTCTAGTTTAATGAAGAGAAGGACGAGGGGGGACATGATAGCAGTGTTTCAATATCTCAGGAGCTGCCACAAAGAAGAGGGAGTCAAGCTATTTTCCAAAGCTCCTGAGGGCAGGACAAAAAGCAACGGATGGAAACTAAACTAAGAACTAACCTAGAACTAAGGAGAAACTTCCTGACAGTTAGAACAATTAACCAGTGGAACAACCTGCCTCCAGAAGCGGTGAATGCTCCAACACTGGAGGTTTTTAAGAAGAGACTGGACAGCCATTTGTCTGAAATGGTATAGGATTTCCTGCCTTAGCAGGGGGTTGGACTAGATGACCTCCAAGGTCCCTTTCAACTTTATTATTATTATTATTATTATTATTATTATTATTATTATTATTATTATTATTATTATTATTATTATTATTATTATATTATTATTATTATTATTATTATTATTATGTCTAGTATAGTTGACTCTTTAGTTACCTCTTCTATCTTTTGAATGACAACATTGTCAGCTAGACTTACCAGGAACCTGTTTGATTTCCACTTAAAGCATTTGTCTCCCAATTGATATCAGTCCCTCATTACTACGGTGGTTTGCTTCCTACATACATTAGTTAACTGATCAGCATCTGCTTGGTTGGTGGCCTTCAGTATACAGTACACCTATGATAGTATCATTCTTTTTTCCTTTTATATTAACCCATATGCATTCTAGTAGACTTTCATCCTTGGTTGTATACATTTCTGTAGATAGGTAGTGAACTCTTACATATAATAAAACTCTACCACCTCTTTTGTAAGGTCTCTTTCTTTTGAACAGTTTATATCCTTCCATCCATACATTCCAGTTATGAGTTTCATCCCACCAAGTTTCAGTAATGGCAACTATATCATATCTGCCTACGTGTCTGTAATCTGTGCTCTTTAGGCAGAAATTAGGTGTCCAGTTCAGTCCCACTACTCTACTGAGCCTCCGCGCTATCAGCCCCCTCTACCACAAAGATCCTGCAGGAGAAGGGCAGTGTGGACAACCGTGGGATCTGGCAGGGTGAGAGCTGTGAACCATAAACGCAAAGCTTTCGCTGTTTCCCTGCACAACAGATACAATGCCCTTGCTGACCTTAATAGGGACATTAAGGAGACAGGTAAAGGTATTTGTGATGATAACTCAAATAAGCAGGGGATCGTGGTCCGAGATGAAGAACTTGTTTTTGACAGGGAGAAGTGTGAATCAGGTATTACACATCAGTCATGCAAGAACAGAAAGGCATCCAAAAAGAGAAGCCACCTTCTGGTAGGTGATTCAATTATAAGGGATGTAAATTTAGGAAAGGACACAGAGGTTTCAAAAGAGGTCAGGTGTCTTCCAGGTGCTACTGCCAATAGGGACAAGAAGCGTATTTCTAAAATAATCAAGAATGCCAGCAAGGACTGTGATGTGGAGGCTATTGTACATCTTGGCACTAATGATCTGTCCCAAAAAGAAGTACTCTCTGTGCAGAACAATTTCCAGAGCTTGGGGCAGGAACTTAGCAGAATAGGCTGTAGGCTTACTTTTTCAGAAGTTTTACCAGTGTATAAGGAGTAAAATGGAAAAGGCCAGCTTATAGCACAATTCAATATGTGGCTAAAGGAGTGGTGTAAAGGGAAAGGTTTTGGATATATTAGTCACAATGTCTGTAGCTGGTCCAATGAAAAAATGTACAAAAGAGATGGTTTGCATCCATCAAAGAAAGGGACTGAGTTACTTGGCTATAAATTCACAGATTTTCTGGAGGAATATTTAAACTAAACAGCGGGGACAGTGAGTTAATTGATACAGAACATCCCTGTCCCCGGCAATCTAAAAAGTATAGGGCTATCAGTGCATGTAACATAGATGTGTGTGTGGACAAGAATATCAATCTTGCTGTCAAGCAAAATCAAGTTTCTAACAGCGAGTGCCACACAAAGTGCACTAACCAAATAGGTGGTAAGACAATAGGGGAACTCAGGCACCACACAGGTTATGTAGAAAGTAAACACAGGGTCAGTCATAAAGGACTCAAATGTCTATACACCAACGCACAGAGTATGAACAGCAAACAGGGTGAACTAGAAATTCAGGTTAATAAGGGCAGATATGATATTGTTGCCATTACGGAAACATAGTGGGATGAAACCCACAAATGGAACACACAGCTAGAGGGATTTAAATTATTTAAAAGAAACAGACCAAATAAAAGAGGAGAAGGAGTGGCTCTATATGTAAGAAATAACTATATCTCTACAGAAATAGAGCACAACAATGATGAAAACTGTCTTGAATGCATTTGGGTCAATATAAAAGGGGAAAAAATGACATTGCCATAGGTGTATACTACAGGCCACCCAAACAAACAGAGGAAATAGATGAACTTTTTGCTAGTCAGCTAACTAAGGTATGTAGGAAGCACATCACAATAGTAATGGGGGACTTTAACTACCCTGACATCAACTGGGAGACAAACTCTACACAAAGTGGAAGATCAAACAGATTCCTTGCAAACCTAGCAGACAACTTTGTCTCCCAAAAAGTAGAGAAGGGAACTAGGGGATTAGCCATTTTGGATCTAATTCTCACTAACAGAGATGAAATGATAGAAAGTGTTGAAGCCACAGGAACCTTGGGAGGAAGTGATCATGCAATATTGGAATTCAACATTATGGAAGCACAAGCAATAGAACACAGTCAAATTAGAGTCTTGGACTTTAAGAGAGCTAATTTCAATAAACTTAGAGAGGGCTTGGGAAGGATTCCATGGATGAGAATCCTCAAGGGAAAAACAACTCAAGAAGCTTGGGAAATTTTGAAAAGTGAGATAATAAAAGCCCAGTCTAGCACAATACCAACAAAGAGGAAAAATAACAGCTCTCAAAAGAAACCAGCATGGCTGCATAAAGAACTCTCTGGTAAATTGAAATATAAAAAGGAGAAGTATAGAAAGTGGAAAGAGGGACACATAACTAAGTCAGAATATCAGCAAATAGCCCGAGCCTGCAAAGATGAAGTGAGGAAAGCTAAGGCTCAAAATGAACTAAGGCTTGCGACCATAGTCAAAAATAACAAAAAAAGCTTCTTTCAACATGTAAAAAACAAGAAAAAAGTGAACGAAATAATTGGTCCATTAATGGGTGAAAGTGGCAAGAAGGTGACAAGCAACAGGGAGAAAGCAGAACTATTTAACTCGTTTTTTGCATCTGTCTTTACACAAAGGGAAAAAACAGACCAACCTACCAAAAATAGTGCCATAAAAAACAGAATAGAAACACAAGGTTAAGATAGGCAAGAAAATGGTAAGTGAGCACCTGTCCAGCCTAGACGAGTTCAAATCACTAGGACCAGATGGATTACACCCCAGGGTTCCAAGGAACTGGCAGATGTGATCTCAGAACCATTGAACTATATTTTTCAAAGATCCTGGAGCACTGGGGAACTACCGGAGGACTGGAAAAGAGCTGATGTAGTTCCCATCTTCAAAAAAGGAAAAAAAAATGGACCCAGGAAACTACAGACCTATCAG
>JALGBA010003319.1:0-25556 GCA_023970755.1 Azemiops feae | reverse complement strand
AGAATGAGGTGGCTGGATGGAGTCACTGAAGCAGTAGGCGTGAGCTTAAATGGACTCCAGAAGATGGTAGAGGACAGGAAGGCCTGGAGGAACGTTGTCCATGGGGTCGCGATGGGTCGGACACGACTTCGCAACTAACAACAACAACAACAACCATCATCAGACTCCCTGATTATAGGAGTCCTCCAGTGCTTTCCCCACCAGTTACAGCACATGGAGGAAAATATATACAGGTAGTCCTCGACTTAACAACAGTTCATTTAGTGACCATTTAAAGTTACAATGGCAGTGAAAAAAGTGACTCTTCACCTAATATTCCTTCTTTCTGAAGTTTTTAAAATTGTTTTTAATGTTTTTTTAAATAATTTCATGTATATACCTGTGTTTAGCTTTGTTGCATGCGACCCAGAGTCACTTGTTGTGAGATGAGTGGCTATATAAATTAGATAGATAGATAGATAGATAGATAGATAGATAGATAGATAGATAGATAGATAGATAGATAGATAGATAGATAGATAGATAGATAGATAGATAGATAGATAGATAGATAGATAGATAGATAGATAGAGTGATAGCGTGATAGCGTGATAGCGTGAGAGTGATGATAGAGAGAGAGACGTAGACAGAGATAGAGAGATGATAGAGATAAGAGAGGGAAAGTGTGGGAGGGAGGGAGAGGGGGAGGGAGGGAGGGAGAGAGAGAGAGAGAGACATCCTGAGATTTCCAGACCGCTTCATCCCAGGACTAGCCTGGACTGGCCTTGCATAGTTTCTGAGATCAGCCCTGCTGAGCGACGGGTTTTCACCTGCTGACAGGGAGCGTTTCCTCTCTAGATAATCCGAAAAGCTTTTGTTGAAGAGAGAAAATAGCGTATCCATAACAAGACTTAAAATAAAGAGCTGCTTCTTCTTTAGCCTTCATATAAAGTGTGGATTTCATCTTCCAAAATACGTTCGCCTTGTGGCACACCGATCAAAACGAGTGAAATAATCAGATTTGTTAATTCCCATTTTAAAAAGCATGTTTTCAAACCGGCGCAAAGAATGGCAAGCACATTGGATTTTAAAAAAACAATGTAAAACAGAGTTAGGGAGGTCGTAAGGGAAACAGAAGGAGACAATTTTTTCCTAGGTAGTAAAAAGAGTGGAAGAAAGTGAGCAAATGGAATAGTCTCTAAGGAAGGATTTGGCCCGAAGGCTTTGAATTAAAGTGGTTAGGAGTCTCGTGGCGTTTCTCCATATTTTATTTCAGTGCCCAGGGGAGACACCCCAAATGGGAAGCATCCAGAATCTGATGTGCAAAAATGTAACAGAATAACAGAGTTGGAAGGGACCTTGGAGATCTTCTAGTCCAACCCATTGCTCAGTCAGGAAACTCTATACCACTATGGACAAATGGTTGTCTGGTCTCTTCTTTTAAGAGTGCCTCCAGTGGCTTCCGGTTCCGGATCGCGACACCAGCAGTCGTACGGAGAGATCTCTCTCTCCCACCGGCTGCTTTCCCTCCGCCGGTAGACCCTTAATCGGGTCAAAAGTCGCCCCGTAGAGGCGACTACCATTAGAGGAGGCTCCTGCTCGACTGGGGAAGAGCGGCGGCTCTCCCCAGTTCGAGCTATCTCCTTAGGGCCGCCGGAGGAAAAGATCGCCCAATAAAATGGACGATCACTTCGTCGCACCAGCTGAAAGCCAGAAGAACATCTAAGCGAAAGAACCCCCGTGGAGAATCCGGGTGAGACCTTTCCTACCCCCTTTTTTTCCCTAACTACTTTCCTGTTAAAAGCTTTTTTTGAACTATTTCCCTGTCGTGAGGAAGCAGCGTTTGGGCAATGGGGAAAAACAGCGTTGGAAAAAAAAATATATAAATAAAAACCAGTTAATTTTGATGGACTATTTAAATTTTGGAATACTGAGGGGACCTGAAAACATTTTACTCTTGACTATTATTGTTACAACTACGCATTTATTATTTTGAACCCTTTCTTCATGCTTTTCAACACGAAAAATAAAAAATCTATTATTTGGAAAGGAAAAAAAAAGATTTTTTGGTTTGCTGAGGACATCTTGTGTCGAAAAGTGGTACTGCAATTATATTTCTTTATGGCTGGGAATGGCTATGACCCTGAAAGGGTGATAACTACAAGATAACGGATGCAGCTGGCCTATTGAAAATTGAAGGTGAATGCTTGCTTGATTCTTATGAAGTAGAGCCTTCTTTAAAGATTAAAGATTAAAAAGCCTTATTACTATCGATATGGAACTTAATACACAACTGGACTATGAACTTATATTGGAAACAATTTTAGAAGCTGCAGAGGATTTGAGTTCCTATTTTCAATCCCTTTTCCCTACACTGAGAGAAACCGTGGAAACCACAAAACAAACTAATTTTATTCAACTTCCAACACAACCTATCGAGAAGTCTGATGACTATACAACAACTTCAACAGAGATGTCTGAAGCATCAATACCAACAGAGACTGACACTCAGATACAACTTATTGAAAATCGAGAAAAGGTGGATAAACAATTGGCAAATATAACATGGAATAAAACAGCTTTTACCATCCAAAGGGTATTAGAAGAAAGGAAAGAGAACTTTGACCAATTTGAAGCGTTAAAGAATATGGACCTTTTAATATTGTGGTTTGATTATGTAGGAACCTTACTATGGAAACCACTATGGCATAGAAAGAAGCCTAGAGTTAGATTTAAAAATGTATTTTAAAGTCTTACTTAATGGGATTAAAAAGGCTTTGATTTCTTGACTGACTTAACAACTAATGGAACACGTGAAATTTTTAAGAGGATACCCTTTGTAATATTACTCTGTTTTAGATATGATATGTATTGGAGAAGTAAACTTTATTTACTGGTTTAAAAAGATTTTAATAGATATAGAGGCATTGATAGAATATATATTTAAATTAGATAGAAATTTATTTGTTGGCCTGATATTTTTACTTTTAGAGAATTATTTGGAAATAAAAGGAGAATAAGAGGGATGGGTGATAAGAGAAAAAAAAATGGTATCAATGAAGAAGATATGGGAATGTTGTTGCGAGAACAATATACCAGATATAATTATGTAAAAAAAAAAAAAAGGGCACCCGAAGTGTTAATAATATGTCTATTTAAGGCTAATTGAAATATAGTAATTGTAAGTTAGTAAAGCTTAAAAACAGGATTTGGATTTTTAGAATTGAAATGTAACTGATATTTGATAGGATCGTTTGAAACTTATATAGAATTTATTAATTTGAATAAGTAAGATTAAATGTGGGAATTAGAGAGGGAAGTTTAAAAGATTTGATTTGAGTTATATATTTGTGATTGTCCTTCTTTTTTTGGATGTTTAATATACCCACCTCCATGGTGGTTCCTAAGCACCTTAATGTAATCCCTGTACCCCTATAAAATCTAATAAAATATATTTAAAAAAAAAAAAAGAGTGCCTCCAGTGATGGAGCACCCACAACATCTGGAGACAAGCCGTTCCACTGATTAATTGTTCTCACTGTTAGGAAATTTCTCCTTAGTTCTGGATTGGATCTCTCCTTGATAAGTTTCCATCTGTTGCTTCTTGTCCTGCCTTTAAGTGCTTTGGAGAAGAGGTTGACTCCCTCTTCTTAAACATTGGAAGGCTGCTATCATGTCACTCTTAGTCCTTCTCTTCATTAAACTGGACATACCCAATTACAGCAACCGTTCTTCGTATGTTTTAGCCTCCAGTCCCCTGATCATCTTTGTTGCTCTTCTCTGCACTCTTTCTAGAGTCTCAGCATCTTTTTTACATCGTGGTGACCAAAACTGGATGCAGGATTCCAAGTGTGGCCTTGTAAAGTGGCATTAACCCTTCACGTGACCTTGATTCTGTCCCTCTGTTAAGGCAGCCTAGGACTCTTAGTGAGATTTAAGTCCAGTGGGGCTGACCCTCTAGGTCCCTTCTCTAGTTTTTGGGAGACAAAGTTGTCTGTGAGGTTCATCAGGAGCCTGCTAGATCTCCCACTAGGTGCAGAACTTGTCTCCCAGTTGATGTCAGGGTAGTCAAAGTCCCCCGTTAGTATTGTGGTCTGCTTCCTACATGCCTTGGCTAACTAATTAACAATAAGGTCATCTGTTTTCTCTGTTTAGTTTTGTGGTCACAATATATACCCCTGGCTCTGTCGTTCTTTTTCCCTTTCATATTGACCCAAATGCATTCAAGGAGGTTTTCATCTTCGTTCTGTTGCATTTCTATAGCGGTGTAATTATTTTTTATATATAGTGCAACTGCCCCTCCTCTTTAATTAGGTCTGTTTCTTTCTTATTTATTTGTTTGTTTGTTTATTTTATTTAATATACAAAATACAAAGAAAAACAGAAATGGGAAATTAGGGGAAGGAGAAAGAGAGGGGGAAAGAAAGCGTGAGGTACAAGGGGGGAAAAAGAAAAAAAGGCGTTGAGTTCTGACTCTTTTTAGCACAGTACAAAATAAAATAAAAAACACTCCAGCCTCAAATTTTTGCTTTTACACATCAGTGTATAACTAGCCATTTCTATAATGACAAATCTACCTAATCGACAAAACTAAAGTCATATCAGGTCTGTTTCTTTTGAACACTTTAAAAGTTAAAATGTTAAATTTAATAGCTGGAACAGGAAAGTGTACAAAGGTCCAGAACACAGCCTTGTAGTTGAGTGAGGGCGGGCTCCTGCATGAGGCGATCTGTGCTCTGATTGGTTGCTGCGGGTGTAAAGGGGGAGTTTCCCTTTTTCCCCGCCTTTTTCTTGTTTGTGCTCTGTCTGCTCTTTTGTGATTTACCTCACGATTTACCTCACGATGTAGTGATATGCCTGACTATCTTATCTGCTGCAAACATAGATGTTAAATATATTTATTGATGTAAAACTACAAGTTTGTGCCAGTGTCTCCCACTTCATTTGGACGGCTGCCGCTCAGTTCCTCAACGTTAAATCTTTTTAGTTGTGCCTCCCAGTCGTGGGTTTCATCCCACTAAGTTTCAGGAATTGCAACCATGACACTCCTCCTGCCTTTGGGCTTCAAGTCCACCCTGTTTATCCCTCGTCCTTTGAGCCTTGGTGTGTGGAGGCCTCTGAGTCCCTTTGACTGACCCTGCATTGGGTTGCTACAATCCCCTCTTTTGTGCCCGAGTTCCTTTTTTTTGCCCCAAATTTCAAAAATCTGTTGCATCCACAGCAAGGAGGTTTTGTTCAGGCACATTTTTTTTTTTAAAAAAAGGAACATTTAAAGAATATTAAAGGAACATCTATAACCTGAGGAGAAACTCTCAGGGCTGGACGGGGTCCCCAGAGCAGGAGGGGAGGGAGGGGAGGGGCTCACCCCACTGCACAACAGTTGTGTATACACAGCCAGTCGCACAAAATGGGTCCCAGATCCAGGCAGCGCCTGATCAGAGCAGAACTCCTGGACTCTTTTCATGTTTCCCCAGCAAGATTTTTATTTTCTCCAAGTTCCTCCTGCCACCCCAGCCCTCCACACACACAACCACACACACACGAATACACAGAGGAACTTTGTTTCTTTCTGCAACCCCCAACAGCTGAAGAAGCGCTGGAGTTTCGCTTTCCCCCCCCCCGCCCCCTGCCTGAAGCGCTGGGCTCCCCCGAAGCGGAACCGAGAAACTGGCCCTGATCCATCAGGCAACAAGCCCGGATTCTTCCCCGGGGCAGCTCCGGGACTCTCCCGCTTCGCCCCATGGCTGAGTCTCCAGGAGGGGCCGCCCCCTCGGTCCTCTGCCCTCCCCCCCGGAAGAGGCTGAGGGGCCCTCCCGACCCCCGAGGAGACCCCGGACAGCCCAGGGAAGAAACCGAGGGAGGGTTGGAGAAACATCCCCGGAGGCCCAAAGGACCCGAAGGCTCCGATTCTCCCCCTTCACACGTTACGGGGAGACTCGGCTCTCTGGGGGGGGGAGAAAGGGGGGCTCTGATGCCGGGAAAGAGGGAAGGAGAGAGAGGAAAAGGATGAGAAGCAGGGAGGGGGAGGGGCTCATCTGCAGTGGGGGGAGGGGCGAAGCTGACGGAGGAGCTGGAGGAGTGGGGGGGGGACGGGTCTCCCCAGAGAAAGTCTCTCCATGGGGGGGGGTTAAAGGTTGACAGCAACTTGATGGCAGGTAACCATCATTAGACTCTGGTTAAAGGAGATCTCCAGTCCTTTCCCCACCAGTTAAAGCACTGGTGATGGTGATGACTTAACAGCAGTTCATTTCATGGCTGTTCAAAGTTACAAGGGCACTGAAAAAACTGACTCTTCACCTAATATTTGTTCTTTTTAAAATTTTTATTGTTTTTAATGTTTTTTTTATAATTTCATGCATATACCCGTGTTTAGCTTTGTGTATCCAACCCAGTCACTACTTGTTGTGAGATGGGTGGTTACTTGATAGCCAGATGGTATAGTTAGAGAGAGGGGGGATAGAGAGATAGAGATGATAGATAGATGATAGAGAAGAGAGAGAGAGAGAGAGATGATAGAGATAGATGATAGATAGATAGATAGACAGACAGACAGACAGACAGACAGACAGACAGACAGACAGACAGACAGACAGACAAGAGAGAGAGAGAGAGACATAAAGAGATGAGAGGGAGAGAGTGGGAGGGAGGGAGGGAGAGAAAGAGGGAAAGAGGGAGGGAAAGAAAGAAAGAGAGAGAGAGAGAGAGAGATCCTGGGATTTCCAGACCACTTCATCCCAGGACTAGCCTGGACTGGCCATGCATAGTTGCTGAGATCAGCCCTGGTGAGCGAGGGATTTTCACCTGCTGACAGGGAGCGTTTCCTCTCTAGATAATCCAAAAAGCCGTTCCTGAAGAGAGAAAATAGCGTATCCGAAACAAGACTCAAAAGAAGGAGCTGCTTCTTCTTTACTCTTCCAAAATATGTTCGCGTTGTGGCACACCGATCAAAACGAGTGAAATAATCAAATTTGTTAATTCCCATTTTAAAAAGCATGTTTTCAAACCGGCGCAAAGAATGGCAAGCATATTGGATTTTTTAAAAAACAATGTAAGGCAGAGTTAGGGAGGTCATATGGTAAACAGAAGGAGACAATTTTTCCTAGGCAGTAAAAGGAGCGAAAGAAAGTGAGCAAATGGATTAGTTTCTAAGTAAAGATTTGGCCCAAAGGCTTTGAATTAAAGTGGTTAGGAGTCTCCTGGCGTTTCTCCATATTTGATTTCAGTGCCCAGGGGAGACACCCCAAATGGGAAGTATCCAGAATCTGCTGTGCAAAAATGTAACAGAATAATAGAATAATACAGCTGGAAGGGACCTGGGAGGTCCTCTAGTCCAGCCCCCTGCCCATGCAGGAGACCCTATACCACTTCAGACAAATGGCTGTCCAGTCTCTTCTTAAAAGCCTCCAGTGATGAAGCAATCACAACTTCTGGAGGCAAGCAGTTCCACTGATTAATTGTTTTCACTGTTAGGAAATTGCTCCTTAAATCCAGATCTCTGCTTAATAAATTTCCATCCGTTGCTTCTTGTCCTGCCTTCAGGGGCTTTGGAGAATAGCTTGACTGCCTCTCTTCTTTGGGGCAGCCCCTGAAATATTGGAAGACTGCTATCATGTCACCCCTGGTCCTTCTGTTCATTAAACTAGACATACTCAATTACAGCAACCGTTCTTCGTATGTTTTAGCCTCCAGTCCCCTGATCATCTTTGTTGCTCTTCTCTGCACTCTTTCTCAACATCTTTTTTACATCGTGGTGACCAAAACTGGATCTGGTATTCCAAGTGTGGCCTTACCAAGGCATTATAAAGTGCTATTAAAACTTCACGTGATCTTGATTCTGTCCCTCTGTTAAGGCAGCCTAGGACTGTTAATGGGAATTAAGTCCGGCGTGGTTGACCCTCTAGTTCCCTTCTCTACTTCATGGGAGACAAAGCTGTCTGCTAGGTTCAACAGGAGCCTGCTTGATCTCCCACTAGGCGCAAAACCCGTCTCCCAGTTGATGTCAGGGTAGTCAAAGTTATTTCTCATATATAGTGCAACTCCACCTCCTCTTTTATTAAGTCTGTTTCTTTTCAACACTTTAAATGTTAAGATACTAAATTTAGTAGCTGGAAGAGTAAAGCCAGAACACACAGTTGTAGTTGATTGGTTGGAGAGCGCTGGCTCCTGTATGAGGTTATCTATGTTATGATTGGTTGCTGTACGTGTAAAGGGGGCGTTTCCCCTTTCCCCCCCCCCCCGACCTTTTCTTTTGTGTGCTCCATCTGCTGATTGATTTATCTCATGATGTTCCTGTGTTCCTGATTATCTTGTCTGCTGTGAATATAGATGCTAAATATATTTATGTAACACTACAGGTTTGTGTCATTTGGACAGCTGCTGTGCAATATAAATGTTATACTTATTGATGTAAAACTACAAGTTTGTGTCAGCTGCTGTGCAATTCCTCGACATTAAATCTCTTAAGTTGTGCCTTCCAGTCATGGGCTTCATCCCACTAAGTTTCGGTGATTGCAACGTCATACCTGCCTTTGGGTTTCAAGTTCTCCCTGGTTTATTCCTCGTACTTTGAGCATTGGTGTAGAGGCATCTGAGTCCCTTTTGACTGACCCTGTGTTTGGTTTCCACATCCCCTCTTTTTGTATCCGAGTTCTCCTTTTTCCTTTCCATTTGGTGGATTGCCCTGAGATTTGTGCTTGGAATTAGCTTCTAAAAAATCCGTCTCCCTCCCCCTTCAGTTTCAGTTTAAGACCCTTCGGATAGGACAAGCCAGTTGGCTTCCGAAGATGACATTCTCAGTTCTTGTCAAGTGTAGCTCATCCCCTGCCAGAAGCCCCTCGTGTGGGTATTGTAGACCATAGTCCAAGAATCCAATGTTCTCTCGACAGAACCAGCCTCTAAGCCAGGAGTTGTGCATATCCTTATTGGATGCTGACCTTTATTAGGAGTACAGAAGAGAACACCACCTGTGTTCCCCTCTCTTTTGCTTTGATACATACCTGCTCATAATCTCTTGATATTGTTTCCAGGGACTTTGTGTATCATTCATCCCCACATGAAAGAGGAGAAAGGAATAATAATCTGTGGATTATTTTTAGTAAGCCTCTCACTCACATCTTTGATACTTGTTCCTGGGAAACAGCTAACCACTAGTTTGACTGTCCATTCTACAAATTGCTGGTTCAGTTCCTCTGAGCAATGACTCCTCAATCACCAACACAGGTCTTTGTTTATCTTAAGGAAGTCTGGTCTGATTTCCCCCCCCCTGCAATTGGTACATTTGGTATGGTCCCTTTTCCAGGTGCCCGCAGGCTCTCTTCCAAGGGTGGGGGTATTACTGACAGGAGCCCAAGTCTTCTCTGTGTTTGAGACAGTTCCTCCACTGACCTATTCTTTATGTGCCCCAGATGAGGAATGGGAGGGAAAAAAATCTGCCCTTGGAGATCGACACCATGGGAATCCTGCAGAACCAGCCTGGATGACTTCTTGAGGGGGCAAGGCTCAGTTGGAGAGCTATCTAGGGGCATCTAGGGGTGCTGGGGAGAAGGGAGGGGCCTTCCACTGAGAGTTGCCCCCTTGATCTTTCCTCTCTCCTGCAGAGCTGCTCTCCCTCCCCTGATGGCAAATGTCTCCTACACCAGGAATGGCTTCAGGTGGACTTTCTGCTCTGGCCCAAAGAGGCCCTGGGGAAGACACCCTTCCCAACACTCCCTGCCCAGGAGCCCTCAAGCCAGGGAGATGGACATCAGTGCAACCTTCCCAAAGATCAAGGCCATTGGCCACAGGATCACTCAGGGCCTTTTGTGAGGAGGGGTCTCAGATGAGCTCCATTTGGGGGCCACACGTGAGACTCGCACAGGACTCTCTCTGTTGGGGACCATCAGGTCAGGACGGGGTCCTCCACCCAGGACATGAAGCAGGAGGACCCTCAAACTGTGCAGGAGACACTGCTCTAGGGTCTCCTCTGCCCAGAGGGAGGGGGCTTCAGACCCGAAGGCAGGAAGGGCTGTGGGGCAGCAGTGGCGATAGGTGGGCAGTCATGGAAAAGGCCTCTGGGGTCTCAGGTGGAAGCAGAGCAAGGGGGCCTGTGAGCAGGAGGGGAGTCCTGCCCCTTCCCCTCCCTGGATCTGCCCACCCTCCTCCCAAACCAGTTTTGACTTCGGACGTGAGGTAGCCGGGATGGTTGATCCAGAGGCAGGGGAGGTGTCAATCTGGGGAGGGGAAGGGGAGAAGGGAGGACCCTCCTGCAGGGGGGGGGGCAGGAAAGAGGAGGAGGAAGAGGAAGGAAGGGAGGAGGAATTCTGGGCTCCTTTCATGCTTCCCCCCGCCAATTTTTTCTTTAAAATTATTTTATTGCTAAAATAAATTAAACATTCATTTAATGGCATCACTGAGCATGTGCTGATTGTCTACATTGTGGAAAAGGAAGCAGGCACACCATAGTTCATTATTAACTTAATCAATACTGATTTTTTTTCCATTTTAGAAATGTTCTTTCAGGTTTCCCCACATTTCACAGAGGATAAGGCAACGATACAAAACATAGCAGCAAAACATGGCCATACTGTACTCTAAGCTTCAAGCCTGATAAGGCTACAACAATGCACGTCTGCTAAGAGGAGTATGTGCACATATTAATTATTTTCAACATGTTGTTACAGAAGCAAGGAACAGTTTGCTGGAAATTAAACACAAGAACTTGGATCCCCCATACAAGCAAGAAAATGGCACTTTTAGCTTGTGCTGGTATTCGGAAGATCTTGAACATCTGCTAAGTGAATTCCAGGGTTTCCTATAAAGTTTATTCTTTTACAGCAAAGCGAAGGGAAGGGATTCGGACGAAGAGTAATGGAGATGAAGCTGCTGTGGATTTAAAGCCGGGAGAGATTTGGGTGTCTGGACTGACAGGCAGGTCCAGAGTCCCTGGGGTCAGTCTAGATGGTCTCCACCCCTCCCTCACAAGAAAGAGAGGCCTTCAAAGGAAGATGGGGGGGCTCAGCAGGAGAAGCTCCAGGCTGCCATTCTCTCCCTAATCTAAAATCTTGAGCCTCCATTTTCCGGAGGTTGCAAAAAAGACAGAAATTCATCAGCGACTGAAAAAGAAAAACTTCCTTTCCCATCAGGAAGCAGGAAGGACGGCAGGATTAATTCATGAGTGCTGTAGAAAAAAAGAGATGGGGAGAAAGTTAGAATATAAAGTGAAACCTTCAGTGTAAATAACTTATTATTCCTCTTTTTCAGCTGCCCCCCCCAGACAGACCCACATTGCAGGGGGGGTGTTGATAGACAGAGACAGGATGGAGGGAGGCTCCGCCCCTTTCAAGAAGGAAAAGACTGGGAAGGACCAGCAATTCATCTCCCAGGACTTGTGGAATATTCCCCAATTGACTTAACTGGGGGGTTAATCAAGAAAGGAGCCCCCCCCAGACGTTTCATATTAACAAAGAAGATGGGGCCAGGATGAGGGGTGGCAGCAAAGCTGGGTGTCAGTTTGCCAGAAATTGTGAGAAATGTCACAAGGAGACTTCCCTTCCCTTTTGCAATTTCCCAAAACTTGGAAACATCCTGGGCCATCACCAGATGGTCAACACAGAAATCAGATTGACCATGTGCTCTGCAGCCAAAGATGGAGAAACTCTATACAGTCAGTAAAAACAAGACCAGGAGCTGATTGTGGCTCAGATCATGAGCTTCTCGTTGAAAAATTTAGGCTTAAATTGAAGAAAGTAGGGAAAAACACTAGGCCACTCAGGTATGAACTAAATCATATCCCTGATGAATATACAGTAGAGGTGACAAATAGATTTAAGGAATTAGAGCTGATAGACAGAGTGCCTGAAGAACTATGGATGGAGGTTCGCAACATTGTACAAGAGGTAGCAACTAAAACCATCCCAAAGAAAAAGAAACGCAAGAAAGCAAAATGGCTGTCTGAGGAAGCTTTGCAAATAGCTGAGGAAAGAAGGGAAGTGAAAGGCAAGGGAGAAAGAGAAAGATACACCCAACTGAATGCAGAATTCCAGAGAATAGCTAGAAGAGATAAGAATGCCTCTTAAATGAACAGTGCAAAGAAATAGAAGAAAACAATAGAATAGGGAGAACCAGAGATCTCTTCAAGAAAATTGGAGATATGAAGAGAACGTTTCATGCAAAATGGGCATGATAAAGGACCGAAATGGCAGGGACCTAACAGAGGCAGAAGAGATTAAGAAGAGGTGGCAAAATTACACAGAAGAACTATGCAAGAACGAGCTTAGCATCCCTGATAACCACGATGGGGTGGTCACTGACCTCGAGCCAGACATCCTAGAATGTGAAGTGAAGTGGGCCTTAGGAAAGCTGAGCAACAACAAAGCTAGTGGAGGTGACAGTATTCCAGCTGAGCTATTCAAAATCTTAAAAGACGATGCAGTAAAAGTGCTACACTCAATTTGCCAGCAAATTTGGAAAACTCAACAGTGGCCACAGGATTTGAAAAGGTCACTTTACATTCCAATTCCAAAGAAAGGCAATGCCAAAGAATGTTCAAACTATCGCACCATTGCACTCATTTCACATGCAAATAAAGTTATGCTTAAAATTCTACAAGCTAGACTCCAGCAGTATGTGGATTGAGAACTTCCAGAAGTACAGGCAGGATTTCGAAGAGGCAGAGGAACTAGAGATCAAATTGCCAACATATGCTGGATCATGGAGAAAACTAGGGAGTTCCAGAAAAACATCTACTTCTGCTTAATTGACTATGCTAAAACCTTTGATTGTGTGGATCACAACAAATTGTGGCAAGTTCTTAAAGAGATCTTAGTCTCTTGAGAAACCTATATGCGGGTCAAGAAGCAACATTGAGAACTGGACACGGAACCACTGATTGATTCAAAATTTGGAAAGGAGTCCAGCAAGGCTGTATTCTGTCACCCTGCCTATTTAACTTATATGCAGAGCACATCATGAGAAAGGCAGGGCTAGATGAATCAAAAGTTGGAATTAAGATTGCAGGGAGAAATATCAACAACCTAAGATATGCAGATGATACCACTCTAATGGCAGAAAGTGAAGAGGAGATCAACCCTGACTGCTCTTTAGAAGGCCAGATCCTGAAGTTGAAACTCAAGTACTTTGGCCACCTAATGAGAAGGAAGGACTCACTGGAGAAGAGCCTAATGCTGGGAAAGATTGAGGCAAATAGAAGAAGGGGACAACAGAGAATGAGGTGGCTGGATGGAGTCACTGAAGCAGTAGGTGTGAACTTAAATGGACTCCAGAAGATGGTAGAGGACAGGAAGGCCTGGAGGAACGTTGTCCGTGGGGTCAGACATGACTTCGCAATTAACAACAACAAGAAGGAAAAGTAATCCCATAGGACTTTGTTTAAAAATCTGAGATTTGGTCATGATTGAGGATATCATTATTTTGGATAAGAACATACAAAAAATGTGAGTTTTCCATCAGTACTGCACATTCCTATTGTACAGAAGATCTTTGACTGAACACAGAGCCTCTCCTTGCCTTCACAAGTGTGCAGCAGAAGCCTCTAAGCAATTGGGATGATGTCATGAAAAGACAGGTCTCTTTTGCTCCTTGCTTCCTCCCGACTGCATATCCCAATCCTTATTTATAACACTTACAAATGCCATGGTGAAAAGATTATTTGCAGCAGAACCAGTTCTTAAACATCCTGATCCTGAGGAACCATTCATTATCCAGGCTGATGCTAGTGATGTTGTGGTGGGCACAGTCCTCCTACAAAAAAACCTTAAGGGGGATCTGCAGCCCTGCGCCAACACTTCACGAAAGCTTTTGGAAACAGAGAGGAGATGGGCTGTTTGGGAGAAAGAGGCTTTTGTGGTGAGATGGGCGTTATTAACTTGGCGCCATTTCTTGGAAGGAGTAAAGTGCCTTTCGAAGTATAGACTGATCATTATTATTATTCAAAATAATCTTGAATTATATAGAGAAGACACGGTTGGATCTATCACTCACACACCAACATCCCACTCACTTTACAGAAAGGGAAGGACAAACACAAACCTGTGGGACTTTGTAGGTGCCTGCTAATGTTGACATCTGGATGGAGCTGTCTCTGCTAGCTCCATCAACAATAGCCAAAAGCTTGTTCTTCCTTCCACAGCTGTAGTTGGGAACATTGGCTTCTCCAGTAGAGAGCATATCCAGCAAGGCATCTGAAGTGCCAAAGTTGTTATCATAGTTGTCATAGATGTTGTAGCCAAGTGTGAGATTGTGCAGGAGCTGGGGATTCTCCTTCACCAGTTCAATATTGCAAATCATGCATAGTATATATTCCTTTCCATAGGATAAACTACTGTAAAACTATGATCATGTTAATATTAGCATCATCAACAGCAAGAACAATACTTTTTCTCCATTTAATCATCTTTTTTCTCTACGAACTAGCTGAAACATAAGCCAATATTGATTCCAAAACTAGAGGCACATGATAGTCACCCATAACCCTTTAATATTGTTAGTGTTGAGGATGGGGATAGTCCTCAAAATGGTTTAACAAATCAGAAACATACAATTATTTTTAGCAGTACTAATATTCATAGCCCAGAATAATTCAATCATTAAAGAAGAACCAACATTAAAGGAAGGAGATTTTTGATAAGTGATCCAGAGAAGCTGTTCTAAAAACAAGTCATCTTCTATTTCTTTAAAAATCAGACATTACATATCAATCGGTTATAAAAAAATGGAAATGGTTGGGCAGAGGAAATTAGAACCATTTCAATCATTACTTTCAACCAAAGTCAGTATTCCAGTCATGAATTTAGGATTGAACAGAGAGAGGAAAATAATGTGGACTTCTTTCAGGTTTCATTTCCCTCATGTTTCTACTCTCAGAAAATAAGGCAAAAGAGAGAGGCTGTGTTAATCAAAAGGATTCAAAGCAATTGTCAGATCCTGCAATATAAGAGTAAGTAAAACAAAAAGGAAAAAACAAGAGTGTTAGAACTGCAAATGGAGGGAATGAAACTCCATCGCATGACTTACAGCTGAATTTGACTAGAAGGAGCTATGTTGAAAGGTAATGCTGCAGGTGCTATTTCTGATGGAGAGATGACTATACCAATGAGAAGATCTCCTGGCCTATAATAGCTCCATGGCTTTTCTCCATCCTGGTGGTCCAAATTCAGTGGGCACTTCATTCTCAGCTTCCCAGACAGTGGCTGGGACACCAGGAGCATCAGAAGCAGAAGCAGGAGGTCCATAATTCATGGGGTGGAATCAATCTCCTTTCTCTTTCTAAAAAAGAATTAGAATTCAAAGCACTCTGACAGGGTGGAATATCCAGTGGCTTTCTGATTCAAACAGAGAAACCAAGATTCACCTGAAAGAGAGAGAAAATATATTCAAGAGCACAGCTCCAATCTCTCTTGTAATGTGAGCCACAAAAAGCATAACCTGTGATATTTATCCTTTTCTGATGCAAGATCCCTTCCATGTTGCTTCAGTCTGATGTTTATATCAAAGGCAGTCGCTGGAGACATAGGAGAAGAGGTCTCAGAGACAGGGATGGTGATGATTGCGGTGAGAAGGAGCTTCTGCTCTTGGGACCCTGAACTTCTTCCATGTAAGGAGGGATAGCTGGAGAAAAGCACGTTGGAGAAATCACAGATACACCCGTTGGGGCAGTGTTCTGTAGTGGTTTTTAGTCCTTCCTGTTAGGATATGTCCAGAAAGCCATGCTGGATGGAGATACTTCAACAGCCAGGAAAGTGACTTCTGGTGTCCTTCAATGGGGTCTCTTGCCTCCAGAGGCTGCTAGGAAAGGTCACCCAGAGTTATGGAGTTTGGTGCCATTCTAGGTTGGTGACACTTAACTCTAGTGCTGCCCGTGCTTCATCTCCATGGAAGCACTTAGTATTCTTGAACCCAGCCTAATGTTCAGAGATTGGGATTTTCTTTTCAATGAGATCTCCATGTATTAATCCTAATTTGGAGCTGATTTTATAATTCCTTTTAACTAAAGTGAAATTTCATTTGCTATCTGTTCTAGAAACATCATTTTTTGTATGAGAGCTGGCTAAGAGGCAGGAAAGTGACAGCCTGGGATAGCACCAGTGGCACAGAGAGAGAAAATTGTAGAGTGGGTAGAAGTTTTAGTTTCCTTGACACTTTCCGGTGTTGTCTTTCCGTACTGATACAACGAGAGCCATTAAATTTTGATGTTTCTTAGTTTAAATAAAACAATTGTGCTGTTAGGTCTGCAGTTGAGATGGTAGCAGCGCCCATAGTGCGGTGGATGGTTTGACCTGATTTCTTGCCACAACCACCCGGAATTTGGTTTAGGGGGACCTGGTGGCAGTTCCTCTGGTTGCGTAGATGCATTTGGTGTTTTGCGACTCCTGTGACATTCCCATCTCTGAGGCTTTGTTTGTCCTTCCTAGAAGCTTCCATGTGCTTATAGTTCAGAGTCCCTGTGTTCTGGTTTATCTTGGTTGATTGTTGATTATTTTTCTTACCTGGAGGGGGGATGTTAATATATACAGCTTGGCCTAGAAGGGAGAACTGGGGGTTTGAGTGACAGGGGGAGCTGATGGGAAGGGCAGGTCCATCCTTACAATGAGGAGCACAGGATGACCAATATCCCAGGTCCATTATTTGACAGTTGTTCCACTGTGTTGTCCTCAGCTTCCAATCTCAGTGCCTGGCTACCAGATCTTCAGTGGCTCCAGGTACCGGCTGTTCTTTTTGAATGCCAAGTGGATGTGTAACATGGCTTCTCTTGTCCATGATGTTACCTGCCATGTCTCCCTGAAGCCTAGTTGTGTCCAGAGGGGAGGAAACCTCTCCTCAATTGCAAATGTGGCCACCTGCTTTGTGGGTTTGCCTCAGGTGAGAGCCCAGGGAAGTGGAGGAGGGTTGGCTGTGGTCATCCATGGTTTGTTATAGACTCTAAACAGGTTGCCTCAGGGGGGTTGCAAGAAGTATTTTGCCTGCTGAAGTATTTTGTGTGAATGTGGCCCTTACTAGAAGATAAGGGCCATACCCAGGTTCAACCTCCAGAAATAACCATGGTTAAAAGTTGTAAGTGTGAATGCAGCCATTGGTGAAGTGAGCAGGTTAAGTGGGTTGTATGGCTATGACCAGAGGTAGTCTGGTGTAGTGGTCAAGGTGTCAGACTAGTAACCAGGAGACCACGAGTTCGAGTCCTGCCTTGGGCACAAAGCCAGCTGGGTAAACCTGGGCCAGCCAACCTCTCAGAGCCCCGGGAAAGAGGCAATGGCAAACCACTTCTGAAAAACCCGGTCACCTATGGTCTTCCTGATTACTTTCACACACAGCCGGTTGAGGCTGTGGGGCTTCCTGAGTCTGGCTTCAGTCTTGCAAGACCAGCCAAGTGGACTACAATTTGCTAAACATGGGCAGATTGTAAAAGCGGCAGGAAAACTCCAATCTGATTGTGACAGCAAGTAACAAGTCCTCATGAAGTCTGCAGACAGGCCGATGAAGTTGGGGTTCTGGAAGGGCAGGAGGGCTGCAAGAGGATTATGTCCCTTCCTGTCAAGGGCAGGGAGGCCATGCTGGAAAAGAGGAAGGCCGGTGGAGTCCCTTCGTGATTCGGCTCATACAGCCTCGGGCATGGTTGGAAAATGTTTCTTTGAAGACGAAGCCTTCCTAGCAGACAGCAAGGGTGGGAGAGCTGCAGTGACATCACAGCAAGGGTGGTTCCACAGATGTGGGGTGTCCAAGTCAATGCACCCCCTTCTGTTAGCAGCACAGTGCAGCATGGATGATCAGGCAGGAACCCCTTCAGGAGGCGAGTGCCGGGCACCTGCAGGCTGGGAGAGCTCACCTGAGTCTAGGGTGTTTGCACCCGTTTGCATTTGGCCAGGCTCAGCACACCCAGCATTGGTGGGACCCCCTCAGTCTCTTTTGCACGACTCAGTTGCAGAGCCCCTGTAAGTGTGTTGTGTGAGTGTCCCACCAGGTGGTTGACAGTTGTGCGTGCTCTGCAGAATTGAACCGACTGAGTCAAACTCCACTGACCATCATGGAAGCGTGTCCTTTCCTTAACCTGGATTGGGGAGAAACCCTCTTTCCTGAGCTGTCTGGAGTCGTCAACTGAATTAATGGGTGAAGTTCACAGCTCATGTTTAGGCCATCCAAGTTTTTTCAGGCATTTCTGCATTATTTTTAGCAAGCTGGGCACATCTCAGCCTGGCACTGACCACAGGGAGGGGCAAAGGTTTTGGGCTTCAGAGGGAACCAGATTAAAAGTGGCTTCTTTCTCCCTTGCATTCCCAAAGAAACCTCTAAGGAGCAGGGGACTTTGATCATCCATAGAGCCCCTGACAATATTGACTGAGATTTTAAAACTTTAAATATAAAGTTTAATTTAAATTTAAATTAAAAAAAAAATAACATTCCAGTAGCTGGGAACCTTGTCCTGTGCCAATGTGTGTTTTAGTTTAGTTTTAGCACTTAATTTGGGGAGGGAGGTGAAAGATGAACAAATTTGTCTCTCCCAGCTTTTTTGTGTCCTTTATTGAAGAGATGTGGGTTTTGGGGGGGAGCAAGGGGGGGAATTCAAAGCCATGGAAAGGTTTCAGGAAGCTCATCTGAAGCTGCCCCATCGTCATGCAGTGTCTGGTTTCCCAAGCCTAGCAAGAGCCAGGAGAGCTTTGCAGTCTCCCAACAGCCTGAGGATCAGGCTGGAAAGCTTCAAAAGCAGCCACCATTTCTACAAGGACTCGTCGGAGTATTGAAAATGGTGTCCACTTCCGGCAGCCATGGGGATCAGGCCCAAGCACTGCAGGATCCTGTTGGTGGAGAGATCGAAGGGGGAGAGAGGGAGGGCACTGCAGTATCCCCATGGTCAGTCTGAAGGGCAAATGACCGCAGGGGCATTGCAGACATCATAACTTTGAAAGAGTTTTGTATGTAATTTTCGGGCATCCATCATAATTTTTAATATTTGTTAAATGGCCTTTCATATCATGAGTACTAACAACAATACATTTTTTCTCTGCTTTGCACATATCATCCCAAACTATGGAATATCAACATTTACATTCCTTGAGACACATTAAATTAAAATACATTGAATTACATTCCTGAAAAATGAATTCAGAAGAGGGACAATTTCTATAGGAAAGGAATCCCATTCATAAGAAAAGGTCTCAAGTAATGTTTGGCTCAGGACAACAAGTGTTAGGCTGACACCCACAGAGCTACCACAAATTGTGCAGTAGAATCATAACTGCTAACCACCCTGGCTGGGGTGCCTAGTGGTGCCCCTCTTGCTATTCTGTAGGACCCCCAATGGCTACAACTTCCAGCCAGAGGGACAGTTGTTACTGAACTACATCTGCAAGGCCCCAAGACCCCCAATCCTTCTGTAGCATGAATGGACTGGACAGCCATTTGTCTGAAAGGGCATAGGGTCTCCTTCTTGAGCAGGGGGTTAGACTAGAAGATCTCCAGGGTCCCTTCCAACTCTGTTATTCTGTTATTCTCTCCACAGTGGCTGGGGAGACATTTTCATTTCACAAAAGGAAAGCTTTCACATTTGTTCAAAAATGAATTGTAAAATATAAGTGCTTTCAACTAATACCAAAATTAATCTTAATACAAAGTGTTTTCTATTTCAGCTGGTGAATGCTCCAACACTGGAAGTTTTTAAGAAGAGACTGGACAGCCATTTGTCTGAAATGAGCAGGGGGCTGGACTAGATGACCTCCAAGGTCCCTTCCAGCTCTATTCTATTCTATACAATTTCACTGCGTCTTCCTCCTTTTTATCTGTTTTTAGTTTCCATTTCATATTTTCCTTCTGTCAAAGTCTTGAATTTTTCCTTCATTTTAAATATATATATATATATATAATATAAATACTCTTTCATTTTCTCCTACTCTGGGCTGCATCTGACTGGAGTTTCCTAAAAGAGAGAAAATTTCGCCTTCAACTCCTCCAGTTCTGAGCCAAGACAAAAGCCCCGCCCCCCTCTCTCCCTAGTGGCTGTCTCTAGTCCTGGCCTGCCCCTTTCGTCGTGGCAACCCAGCAGCAGCCAATCAAGCAGGAGGGAAGAGACAATGGTTGCCTGAGAGCTCAGCCACCAATCAGACTCATGGAAAGAGGTTGAATGAGCAAAGACAAAAGGGGGGGGGACAGGAAAATATCCAATAAGGATAGAAAATTAAAAGTTTTTCCTGTGATGAGAAAGAGGCAAAAACTGCCAGAAATGCAGAGGGAGGGGAGGCCGAAGTCCTGGAAGGGCCTTCCCCCCCACCCAGAAATGGCTGCAATGAAGAGCTTCTCCTCCGGGGGGGGGCTTGGGCAAGGGGGGGCAGCAGTTGCCCAGGAGAGCCCAGCCGGAGGGACTTTGGGGGCCACGAGGGACCCCCAGGATGCCCCTTCCTCAGAGCCCCAGAGGGTCCCTCCAGGGAGACCCCCCTCGCCTTTCCCTCCCCAGCAAAGCCGGATCCCCCTTTGGAGACAAAGGCCCTGCATGACTTCTCCCCGACAGGAGCCTTTCCTGGAAACACACGAAGAGGAACTGGAGCTTCACAAACCCCCATTGGCTGCATTTCCCCCTGAAATGCAACTCCACAGCCCATAATCCACGTTAGCCTCTTCCCAGAATGGGGTTTGTGAAGGATTCCCCCAGTTCCCCTCCTCCTTCCTGAGCCTTTTCTATGGGCAACGTGACAAGTCTGGGCTTTGCTTTTCCCCCTCAGTGCCCAATATCTGGAACGGAGTGGCAGTGGAACATGGGTCCTTCCCTTCCCTTTCCTCCTTTCATGGAGTGAAAGGCATCCTTTATTTCTCTCATTTATCTCTCTCTCTCTCTCATTCTCTGTACATGGGTGTGATTTTTTAAAAAAAACTATGTCAAGTCCTGATGACTAGTTTTTAACTAGAAAGATTTTTTTATTTTTTATTTTATCCTGGTCACACTATTGCATCAGTCTTTTTCTATTGGTGCCCTTCTGTTGCAACCATTTCCTGAGTTAAGATAGGTTTCCATGCCTTTCAAGTGTCCATGCCTTTTAAGTCCTGAGATAAGTCATGAGTTATGTCTTCCTGAATTATGTCTTACAAGTTATCACTTCCTAAGCTATGCCTTTAAAGTCTATATTTCCTGAGTTGAGATAAGCTACGCCTTTGAAGTTTACATTTCCTGAGTTAGGATAAGGTACCCTTTTAAGTTTTATTGCTTGGCTAAACCCGCCCTTTATGAACCTTTTGCTATGTTGTAAAAATGCCAATAAAAGGGAGGCAGGCAGATCCTTCGGGGCTCTTGCATGCCAATTCAACCTGAAGAAACATGTTGTCCGTGTGTTTCCTATCTACCAAACGCAAGGTCCGTTAGCCCAGGCTGACGTACGTCACTGGTCCGTCCAGCAGAAGCTGGCCCCCGGGATTCGAACTCCCACAACCACTGGTCCGTCCAGCAGGCGCTGGACCCCGGGATTCGAACTCCCACAACCACTGGTCCGTCCAGCAGGCGCTGGACCCCGGGATTGGAACTCCCACAACTGGTGACCCCGACGTGATTTACTCCACGGCGTGTTCTCTGTCTAGGGAAGCGCTGCTCTGGCTCCTGTACTACGCACCTGGCAAAGGCTTACAACGTAGGTATGGGATCCCCGCTTTCCAAGGTTCTGTCCAAGCATGTGGATGAACTTTCCTCTTTAGCCAGAAAGGCAAATTGTTTGCAAAAAGTTAACGGAACAACTGTCTATCCTTTGTCTCGCAAAGAAATTATCTCTTTCCTTCTTTACCTTCATAAACACTGTCCTGCTTATCCCGAGGACGGCTCTCTTCGCCGATCCACTTGGGAACGTATTGGTAAATGGCTTCATGAACCACCCCGGGCGCCAACTAATATTCTTTGCACGTGGCGTGGACTCATGGCTGCTCTTCAAATTTTATATCCAGACCCTTCCTCCCAACCTGTGCCTACTACGGAGGACGCTCCAAAGCCGGCACAGCCAAAAGAACCCCCCTCTTCGCTCTATCCTTCTCTCTCTCCTCCATCTGCTCCTCCGCCCTATCCTTCAATGTCGCCTTCACCCCCTCCTTCTCCTTCTCCACCCTCCTCAACTTGTGGGGGTGCTGTTCTCCGTGCCATACAACAGGCACGAAAGGATGGTTCTCTGGATCCCGAAGACCTTCCCTCTACTTCTTCTCTATTTCCAGTAGTATGGGGACGAGGCCCCCGTGGGGGTCTCGCCCCTCCAGTCTATCAAAATATTTCTTATAAAGTTATTAAGGACATAAAAGATGCTGTTCGAGACTACGGTCTTCAGTCTCGCTATGTGCAGGGCTTGCTTCATTCTCTCTCTTCTGATGCTTCAGAAATGCTTCTAATAGATTGGCAAACTTTATTTAGTATGCTTATGACTCCTGCACAGTATGTAATTTGGAACTCAGAATATGCTAAGCAAATTTCTTTCCTTGTGCAAAATGGCTTGCCTGCTAATGTATTTCAAGATGATCTGATGGGCACTGGCACGCGTTTTACCGTCACCCAGCAGACCCAATCAGATCGAGCTGCATTTCCTTTAATTAAAAACGCTGCACTTGGCGCTTATCGTAAGGTGGATGAAGCCCAACAAATTCCCTTACAAACTTTTTCAAAAATTATACAAGCCACTAATGAGGACTATGCTTCTTTTGTCAGTCGTTTGCAATTATCTCTTGAAAGACAAATTGACAATGAAGCTGCCAGAAATGAACTAATTATGAAATTGGCTTATGAAAATGCAAATCCTGATTGTCAAAAGGTTCTTCAACCTCTTGCGAATAAGCCTGATGCTACGCTGGCTGATTTTCTCCGTGCCTGCCGTATTGTCGGCTCTAATTCTTATAACATGACCACCCTTGCTTCTGCTATCACCTCTTCATTACCCCCCACTTCTCTGCCCGTTCCCTCTTCCCCTCCCGATACTTATGCCTTTTCTCGTCCTGCTGGCAATTGTTTTAATTGTGGCAAACCTGGTCACTTCAAAGGTCAGTGCAGAGCACCGGGAGGGGGGGGAGCGCCGCGTGGGCGACCCCCTCCCCCTGCTGCTAAACCAAAAACTGTTTGCCCTCGCTGTCGCAAAGGTTTTCACTGGGCTTCTCAATGTCGGTCAAACCCCCCTTTTCAACGCCAAAACCAGTCGGAAAACTAATTGCGGGGCCATCAGCTAGCCCCACCAAAAAGGCTGAAATGTCTCCTCTCCTTTCTGACCCTCCCTTTTCTGCCTCCGCATTTCCTGTTGAACTTTCTGCTGATTGTTCTTATGAAGACCCTGGTTCTGTTTTCACTCTTCCTCTCTCAGTGACACTAATGAAACCGCTTCCGCCTTCATTGCCTGTTTTGCTCATGCCTAATTCCTCCCTCACTGTTGAAGGTGTGGTAGCCGCGCCTTTTCTTTATGACTCGTCCTCTCTTCATCACTTGTCTCTTGCTGCTATTGGTGATCGCCCCTTTTTTCTTCCAAAGGGCTCAATTATTGCTACGCTTATTTTACTTCCCTCCTCTGCCTCTGCCTCTGTTTCTACCTCATCTCTCCTTGCTTTACACTGCCCTGTTGAACCTTTCAAGCCAATGCTTACCATTTCATTAAATGGCCGTCCCTTTACAGGCTTGGTTGACACGGGTGCGGACGCTTCTGTCATTCGTACCAAGGACTGGCCCTCTACTTGGGCGCTTTCTGATTCTCCTTCTGTTCAAGGAGTTGGTGGATCCCAAGCGGCAAAGGTCAGCACTGATTGGCTCTCTGCTTCTGTCCCTGATACTTCTACCACAGCTTATCTTAAACCTTTTGTCCTTCCTCTTGCTTTTAATCTATGGGGTCGTGACTTGCTTTCTCAGCTGCATGCTACTTTACACATCCCCTAACCAATGACTATGTGCTCTGCAGCCAAAGATGGAGAAGCTCTATACAGTCAGTAAAAACAAGACCAGGAGCTGACTGTGGCTCAGATCATGAGCTTCTTGTTGCAAAATTTAGGCTTAAATTGAAGAAAGTAGGGAAAAACACTAGGCCACTCAAGTATGAACTAAATCATATCCCTGATGAATATACAGTAGAGGTGACAAATAGATTTAAGGAATTAGATCTGATAGACAGAGTGCCTGAAGAACTATGGACGGAGGTTCGCAACATTGTACAAGAAGGTAGCAACTAAAACCATCCCAAAGAAAAAGAAATGCAAGAAAGCAAAATGGCTGTCTGAGGAAGCTTTGCAAATAGCTGAGGAAAGAAGGGAAGCGAAAGGCAAGGGAGAAAGAGAAAGATACACCCAATTGAATGCAGAATTCCAGAGAATAGCTAGAAGAGATAAGAATGCCTTCTTAAATGAACAGTGCAAAGAAATAGAAGAGAACAATAGAATAGGGAGAACCAGAGATCTCTTCAAGAAAATTGGAGATATGAAGGGAACGTTTCATGCAAAGATGGGCATGATAAAGGACCAAAATGGCAGGGACCTAACAGAGGCAGAGGAGATTAAGAAGAGGTGGCAAAATACACAGAAGGAATATACAAGAACGAGATTAGCAATCCTGCATAACCAGATGGGGTGGTCACTGACCTCGAGCCAAGGACATCCTAGAATGTATGAAGTGAATGGGCCGTACGGAAAGTGAAGCAACAACAATAGCTAGGGGAGGTGACACTATCCAGCGAGATATTCAAAATCTTTAAAGACGATCAGTTTAAAGTGGCCTACACTCAATTTGCCAGCAAAAATTGGAAAACTCAACTAGTGGCCACAGGATTGCGAAAAGGTCTAGGTTTACATCCAATCCAAAGAAAGGCAATGCCACAGAATGTTAAACATCGCACCATTGCACTCATTTCACATGCAAGTAAAGTTATGCTTAAAATCCTACAAGCTAGACTCCAGCAGTATGTGGATCGAGAACTTCCAGAAGTACAGGCAGGATTTCGAGGAGGCAGAGGAACTAGAGATCAAATTGCCAACATACGCTGGATCATGGAGAAAGCTAGGGAGTTCAAGAAAAACATCTACTTCTGCTTCATTGACTATGCTAAAGCCTTTGATTGTGTGGATCACAACAAATTGTGGCAAGTTCTTAAAGAGATGGGAATACCAGACCATCTTATTTGTCTCTTGAGAAACCTATATGTGGGTCAAGAAGCAACAGTGAGAACTGGACACAGAACCACTGATTGGTTCAAAATTGGGAAAGGAGTCCGGCAAGGCTGTATTTTGTTGCCCTGCCTATTTAACTTATATGCCAGAGCACATCATGAGAAAGGCAGGGCTAGATGAATCAAAAGTTGGAATTAAGATTGCCGGGAGAAATATCAACAACCTAAGATATGCAGATGATACCACTCTAATGGCAGAAAGTGAAGAGGAACTAAAGAGCCTCTTGTTGCGGATGAAGAAGGAGAGTGCAAAAGTGGGCTTGAAACTCAACATTAAAAAAACCAAGATCATGGCATCCGGCCCTCTCAATTCCTGGCAAATAGATGGGGAAGAAATGGAGGTAGTGACAGATTTTATTTTCCTAGGCTCCAAGATCACCGCAGATGGGGACTGCAGCCAAGAAATTAAAAGACGCTTGCTCCTGGGGAGGAAAGCTATGGCAA
>JALGBA010003318.1:0-28713 GCA_023970755.1 Azemiops feae | reverse complement strand
AGTGTGGCATTATCCGCAGGCAGAGGGTAAACAGCCTCTGAGCTTACCATAGCTAATAGAGGCCTTGCAACAGCTTGGGGTGGTGCAGGAGCCAGGAGATCAGCAGCTGGTGGGAGAACGACCACAGCAAGGAGATTGGCCCCAGCCCCCGAACGTGCAACCCCTGGGCATAAATCAGCAGCCAGGATGGGGCCAGCAGCAACAGCCACAGTGGGGGCCCCAACAGCCTATAAATCCTCTCAGCTTGCCAGAGCTAATAGAGGCCTTGCAACAGCTTGGGGTGGTGCAGGAGCCAGGAGATCAGCAGCTGGTGGGAGAACGACCACAGCAAGGAGATTGGCCCCAGCCCCCGAACGTGCAACCCCTGGGCATAAATCAGCAGCCAGGATGGGGCCAGCAGCAACAGCCACAGTGGGGGCCCCAACAGCCTATAAATCCTCTCAGCTTGCCACAGCTAATAGAGGCCTTGCAACAGCTTGGGGTGGTGCAGGAGCCAGGAGATCAGCAGCTGGTGGGAGAATGACCACAGCAAGGAGATTGGCCCCAGCCCCTGAACGTGCAACCCCTGGGCATAAATCAGCAGCCAGGATGGGGCCAGCAGCAACTGGGGGGGCGACGAGCGCAGTGGGGAGCCTAGCAGCCATTGAACCAGCAGCCAGGATGGGGCCAGCAGCAACAGCCACAGTGGGGGCCCCAACAGCCTATAATTGCTCCACCTTTCAGAGCAACCTTCGATGGGGACCCAGAGAAGCTGATTTTTTTCCTCAACCAAGTGCACTCTCACTTGAATTGCTGGGCCTATCTCTACCCGGACCCAGGGGCCATGGTCGATGTGATTGCGTCCAGCCTAGAGGGAGAAGCATCCGAATGGCTGAACAATTTATAAAATGAGCAAGCCCCAGAATTGGAGGACGCCCAGCTCTTCCTCCTAGGCCTGAAAGAAAGATTTGAGGACCCTTCCCTTGGCCTCAAAGCAAGAGAACAAATCCACAAAATAAAACAAGCCGGCAGGCCTGCCCTGGAGTACGTGCGAGAGTTTTGCAAGATAGCAGGTCGAATAGAGGGGTGGCCAGAGCAATCCCTAATCCATCACTTCATTGAGGGATTAGACGATCACCTCTCTCAGGCCTGCTTCTATCAAGCAGTACCTGATCAGCTGCAAGAATGGTACCAGGCAGCGGTGAAGCTAGACGTTCAGCTCGCCCGCTATAAGAAGCCTCCCCCACCTGAATCCGAGCAGCAGCCAGAGCAACCCGAACAACAATCATCCCCACTAAAACCTCCAACTACTGCGATGGCTGAGAGACCCAGGCCACCCGCAGGCCCATCAATTAAGTGTTTTCGGTGCGGACAGGAGGGACATCGAGCAGCAACCTGTCCAGTCCCCTACCCCCGACTGCAGAGCAGACCAGAACCAGCGGCGAGAAGGAAACCTGCCCAGCGGCTAACGAGAGAAAAATCCAACTGGGTCACACAAGAACCTGTTGCCCAGGTTACACCCCCCCACAAGAGGACTCCGGGACTCCGGGTAGACCCGCCCCGCTCTACCCTCCTTTGACAGCGATGACGGAGGAGAGAACGACCCGATGGTGAGTCGACAAATCCCGCCTTTTTCACTGCCCGCCAAACCTATAATCCCTAAGTCAGGGGCACAAATAGACTTAAACGTGCTAATCGATTCTGGATGCACCCGATGCATTATTAGCCTGCCCTTTGCCATGAAAATGGGCATACGGGCAAAACAGCTGTCCAAACCTGTGAGGTTTGAGCAAGCCGATGGCTCCCTGATGGGAGGGACTCTAGTCACACAATTAACTGAGCCCCTATGCCTAGAAATAGGTGAGCACTGGGAGTTTATTCGCTTCCTGGTGGCCCCAAAAATGACTGAGGCTGTGATCCTAGGATTAGCCTGGTTGGACAAATGGAAGCCATTTATCTGGTGGGAGAAAGGAATGAGAACTGTGAGACTACCTATAGGGCCTAAGCCTCCCACTGATTCAACTGACGTTGCGGGACACTTTAGGCCACCCAATGAGCGAGCGCACATGGCTGCCTCACCGCCACCAGGCGAACCACTCATCCCCAATGAATACTGGGACCTAGCGGAGGCATTTAGTGAAAAAGAATGCAATGCCCTGCCCCCTCACAGACCCAATGACTGCTCTATCGAACTGGTGCCAGGAGCCAAACTCCCACGACCGAGAATGTACGCTATGTCCACCCTTGAAATGGAGGAGATGCAGTGATACATGAACAAAAACCTAGCGAGGGGGTTCATTGAACAGGCCAAATCTACCGTGGGAGCCCCTGTGTTGTTCAAAGAAAAAAAAGATGGGTCTCTTCGTCTCTGCGTAGACTATAAGGGTCTCAATGCTGTGAGTGTGGAAAACAAATACCCCCTCCCCCTCCTAAAGGACCTATTAACCCATCTGGCTAAGGGGAGTCTCTTCACTAAATTAGACCTGAGAGAGGCATATTACTGCGTGAGAATAAAGGAGGGAGATGAGTGAAAAACTGCCTTCAACTGTCCTATGGGGAGCTATCAGTTCAAAGTCATGCCATTTGGACTACAGGGGGCCCCAGCCGTATTCATGCAATTGATTAACGAGGTCCTACATGATCACTTGTACAAAGGGGTTCTGGTGTATCTTGATGACATCCTGATATACAGCACGAATATGACTGATCACATAAAACTGGTGAGAGAAGTGTTAAAGAAATTATTGAACGCCAAGCTTTATGCCAAATTGTCAAAATGTGAATTTCACCAGACCCGATTAGATTATCTTGGCTACAGAATTTCCAACGAGGGCATTGAAATGGATCCAGCCAAAGTGAGAACTATAATTGAGTGGCAGCCCCCAAAGTCTCGCAAACAGCTTCAGACCTTTTTAGGTTTTGCCAACTTCTATCGTCAATTCATCCCCTCCTTTGCCGATATTGCCCTACCCCTTACAGAACTACTCAAAACAGGCAAAGGAGGAGGAAAACCGCGACCGGGCCAGCCACTTAAATGGACTATGAGCTGTCAAACAGCTTTTGAGAATTTAAAAAGACTATTTGCTGCTGAACCAGTCCTAAAGCACCTCTGCCCAGGGGAACCCTTTGTAATCCAAGCTGATGCCAGCGACATGGCAGTCAGAGCTGTATTACTGCAGAAGAACAAAAGTGGAGTTCTACAACCCTGTGCCTACACCTCTAAAAAATTTACTGAAAGCGAGAGGAGATGGGCAATCTGGGAGAAGGAGGCCTTCGCTATTAGGTGGGGACTGTTACACTGGCGACACTATCTAGAAGGGAGCAAGGTGCCATTTGAAGTATGGACAGATCATAAAAACCTAGAGGCACTGAAAACTCCCCGTAAATTGTCCCCAAAGCAAGTACGGTGGGCACAGTACTTTAACCATTTCAACTTCACTCTAAAGTACATACCAGGAAGAAAAAACTTCCTAGCTGATGCGCTATCGAGATTGCCCCAGTACAAAAGCGAACGTGAAGAGGTTAATGAGGCAATTATCTCCAATCCACTAACTGCCGCTCAGCTCACGCCTCGCAGGGTCCCAAATCCTGATGACCCTGGGGTAAAGAAAATAAAAAAAGAGCTCCTCACCGATCAATGGTTCAAAGATAATCAAACCTCCCTAATATGCAGGGATGGTTTGGCTTACAAGGGGGGGAAACTGTATTTGCCTGAAGCCCTCCGTCTTAATGCTCTCAAACACAGCCATGATGTAAAACAGGCTGGACACTTTGGATATCTAAAAACTCTACATCTCACCCGCCGGCAATTTTGGTGGCCGGGGCTGAAATGGGATGTGGAAAACTATGTAAAGAGTTGTACTGTATGTGCCACAATGAAAAGATTCCCAGGGAAAACCCCTGGGTTACTGCAGCCAGTGGCAGACCCTTCTCAACCATGGGAAGAAATAGCTATGGACTTTATAGTAGACCTACCTGAAAGTAGAGGAAATACTGTCATCTGGACTGTGATAGACCTGTTTTCGAAGCAGGCTCATTTCATTGCCTGCAAAGGACTCCCATCTGCCCAACGACTAACTAAATTGTTCCTGAAACATATCTACCGGCTACATGGCGCCCCTAAGCGAATAATTTCGGACAGGGGGGTGCAGTTCACAGCGAGGTTTTGGAGAAGTTTCCTTAAATTAATTGGATCATCTCAAGGCTTATTATCTGCTTTTCATCCGGCCACCAATGGGGCTGCAGAAGCCGCTAACAAAATGGTGGAGTAATATCTCAGATGCTATGTTTCCTACCAACAGACAAACTGGACTGACCTCCTCCCTTTTGCAGAGGTGGCGTACAATAATTCTGTTCACAGCAGTACCGGCTACACGCCTTTCAGAGTAGCCACGGGAAAAGAGTTCAGCCCAATACCTGAATACCCTCAGGTGCCCTCCGCCTCCCAGACACTTGATCAATGGGTGAGGGGGTGGGAAGAAGTTTGGAGAAACACGAAAACTGCTTTAAAAAAGACTTTTGAGACCTATAAAAAGCAGGCTGATAAAAAGAGGGCTCCCCAAAGAACATTCCAAGTTGGGGAAAAGGTTTATCTGTCAACTAAATATTTACGCCTCAAATTGCCCAGCAAGAAATTGGGACCAAAATTCTTGGGGCCTTTCCCCATAGTAAGGATCGTCAACCCCGTCACAGTAGAATTGAAACTCCCTAGGCTTTTAGGGAGGATTCACCCTGTGTTCCATTGCAGCTTGTTAAAACCTTGTCGGGGATCCACTTTAAGACCTCCCCCTAAAAATGCGCCCGGGCCCCTCGTGGTAGCAGGTCAGACTCACTATGAAGCAAAACGTATTCTTGACTCTAGAATTTTTAAAGGGAAATTGCAGTACCTAGTACAATGGAAGGGGTATTCGCTGTCCGAAGCTACTTGGGTGAAATCCAGCGATGTGAAGGCTGACCGACTCATCAAAAAGTTTCACGAGAAATACCCCAACAAACCAAGAGATAATCCCTGACATATGCTTTTGTTCACATACAGGACCTATCCTTTTTGTAAGGGGGGCCAGATGTCAATGCTGCTAATATTGGATATTATTGCTTTGACAAGATATGCAGAACTGTCTGGTATTTTTAGAGTTAATTTGGATGATGGTGGGAGGGGAGGAGAAAGCACGGGATAAGGAACGGAAGTGAATCTTTGCCCTTCAAGCTAATTGGAAAATGTGAATTATGACTGCAAAATAGGGGAGGGGAATAACTTGGAATGTTATGTGCAAAGAAAAGGAAGTTCAGATCTTGGCATCCATCCATGCTGTGCCGACACTGTGTTCATATGATTAAAGACTTTTCAGAATAAACAATGCCTGGAAGTTCTTTGAAGTGTTCCATTAGTCAGAACCTTGACAATTATTTTGGCTGTTTGTTTACGATAAATTGTTTTAATTATATTTATAAAGTTTTCTCCAAAGTCCATTTCCGCAAGTTGCTGAAACATGAATTGCCAGTTTACATTGTCAAACGCTTTGTGTGCATCAAGGAATATTAAAGCCATCTGTTTCCCTGGATGAATTTCATAGTACTCTGACACATCAAGAATCATTCTTAAATTATTTTTTATCTGTCTTTTAGGTAGAAAACCATTTTGGTCTATATGTATAAATTCGATCAAAACTTTCTTTAGTCTTTCTACTATTATTGAGGTGAAAATTTTATAGTCTACATTTAATAGCGATATTGGTCTATAGTTTTTTATTTGCATTAGATCAGAGTCTTCTTTGGGTATTAAAGTAATGTTGGCTTCAGTCCATGTATTTGGTATTTTAGCCTCCAGGAGTATTTCATTACACAGTTCTTTCGAAGTAGGACTTAATACATCTTGTAATGATTTATAAAGCTCTGCAGATAATCCATCTGGACCCGGAGTCTTATTATTTTTTTGCCTTTTTATAGCCTCTATAATCTCCATCATTGATATTTTTCCATTTAGTATATTTCGAATATTCTCTGAGATTTTTGGTAAATCTGCTTTTTTTAAATATTGCTGTATTGTTTCTTTTGGAATTTCCTCTGCTTTGTAAAGTATCTCATAATAATTGATATTTTTTTTAATTGTATCATTTTGAAACTGTAATTCACCTCTTGTATCTTGCAGCTTGTTTATCAGTTTTTTCTGTTTTTCTTTTTTCAATCTATATGCTAACCATCTCCACGGTTTGTTGGCATTTTCAAAGAAGTTCTGTTTAGCCCTTTTAATCTGTTGAGCCATCATTTCCGTCTCGGCTAAATTTAATTTATGTTTTATTATCTCCATTTGTTTCTTAAGTATTTTCTTTTGTGGGTCTATTTGTAATTCTGATTCTAACTTTCTGAATTCTTCCTTCAACTTTAACTGTTGTTGTTTCTTTTCTTTATTCTTTTTAGCGGTATAGGTTATAGCCAACCCTCTGAAATATGCTTTAGCCGTATCCCACACATTTTGAAGAGATGTTTCTTCTTTCTTCTTTATTTTGAAGAAAAAATCCATTTCCTTTGTCGCTAGTTGTATAAGTTCTTTTTCTTTCAGTATAGATTTATTCAAGGACCATCTTAATTTTTTGTTAGTTCCTCTCCAAATCATCTTTATTGGGTTATGATCTGCCCAAACATTAGTTTCTATCTCAATTTCTTCTATCATCGTATTAAGTTCCATAGATGTCCATATCATATCAATTCTAGACCATGATTTATGTCTATTTGAGTAAAATGTATATTGTAATTTCTTTGGATTTTTTTCTCTCCATATATCTTGGATACAAAGTTCTTCTACCATTTTTAAAAACGCTTTAGGTAATGTATTTCCTCCTTTCCTCCCTTGTTTGGCGCTTTTATAGTCTAAAGTTCCATCTGTTATTGCATTAAAGTCTCCCATTATACAAAGATTTTGATAGTTTAAATCTAATATTTTTTAATGGAATTTTTGGTAAAATTGTTCTTGTTTATCGTTTGGTGCATATATTGCTACCATCAGTATCTGTTTTTGTTCAATCATTATTTCCACCATTAATATTCTCCCCTCTTCATCCGCATAAATTTGTTTAGGGTTCATTGTTTCTTTAATGTATAGAGCTATTCCTCTTTTCTTTTGTAGTGCTAATGCAAAATGAAGTTTACCGATTTTCGGTTGTTCTAACAACTTATAATGTTGTCTCTTAATATGTATTTCTTGGAGACAAATTATATCCATTTTTAATTTTTGTATTTCTGTAAAGATTTTTCCCCCTTCACGGATTACTGCCTTGTCGTGGCGAAGGGGCTTGCGTAACTCAATGAAGCTATGAGCTATGCCGTGCAGGGCCACCCAAGACGGACAGGTCATAGCAAAGAGTTCTGACAAAATGTGATCCACTGGAGAAGGAAATGGCAACCCACTCCAGTATCTTTGCCATGAAAACCCCATGGACAGTACCAAAAGGCAAAAAGATATGACACTGGAAGATGAGCCCCTCAGGTCGGAAGATGTCCAATATGCTACTGGGGAAGAGCAGAGGGCTAGTACTAGTAGCGCCAGAAAGAGTGAAGCAACTGGGCCAAAGCCGAAAGGACGCTCAGCTGTGGATGCATCTGGTGGTGAAAGGAAAGTCAGATGCTGTAAAGATCTACTCTCCCATAGGAACCTGGAATGTAAGAGCCATGAATCAAGGCAAGCTAGACGTGGTCAAGCAAGAGATGACAAGACTGAACATCGACATCTTAGGAATCAGCGAACTAAAATGGACAGGAATGGGTGAATTTAACTCAGATGACCATCAGGTATACTACTGCGGGCAAGAATCCCTCAGAAGAAATGGAGTAGCCTTCATAGTCAGCAAAAGAGTAGGAAAAGCAATACTGGGATACAATCCCCAAAATGACAGAATGATCTCAGTTCAAATCCAAGGCAAACCATTCAATATCACAGTAGTCCACGTCTATGCCCCAACAACTGGTGCTGAAGAGGATGAAATTGACCGGTTCTATGAAGCCCTACAGCACCTTATAGAATCAACACCAAAAAATGATGTCCTTATCATCATGGGGGATTGGAATGCTAAAGTAGGAAGCCAAAAGATAACTGGAATAACAGGCAAGTTTGGCCTTGGAGTACAAAATGAAGCAGGGCACAGGCTGATAGAATTTTGTCAAGAGAATACGATGGTTATAGCAAACACTCTTTTCCAACAACCCAAGAGACGGCTCTACACATGGACATCACCAGACGGTCAACACAGAAATCAGATTGACTATGTGCTCTGCAGCCAAAGATGGAGAAGCTCTATACAGTCAGCAAAAACAAGACCAGGAGCTGACTGTGGCTCAGATCATGAGCTTCTCATTGCAAAATTTAGGCTTAAATTGAAGAAAGTAGGGAAAAACACTAGGCCACTTAGGTATGAACTAAATCATATCCCTGATGTATATACAGTAGAGGTGACAAATAGATTTAAGGAATTAGATCTGATAGACAGAGTGCCTGAAGAACTATGGACAGAGGTTCGCAACATTGCACAAGAGGTAGCAACTAAAACCATCCCAAAGAAAAAGAAATGCAAGAAAGCAAAATGGCTGTCTGAGGAAGCTTTGCAAATAGCTGAGGAAAGAAGGGAAGCGAAAGGCAAGGGAGAAAGAGAAAGATACACCCAATTGAATGCAGAATTCCAGAGAATAGCTAGAAGAGACAAGAATGCCCTCTTAAATGAACAGTGCAAAGAAATAGAAGAAAACAATAGAATAGGGAGGACCAGAGCTCTCTTCAAGAAAATTGGAGATATGAAGGGAACGTTTCATGCAAAGATGGGCATGATAAAGGACCAAAATGGCAGGGACCTAACAGAGGCAGAAGAGATTAAGAAGAGGTGGCAAAATTACACAGAAGAACTATACAAGAACGAGCTTAGCATCCCTGATAACCACGATGGGGTGGTCACTGACCTCGAGCCAGACATCCTAGAATGTGAAGCAAAATGGGCCTTAGGAAATCTGAGCAACAACAAAGCTAGTGGAGGTGACAGTATTCCAGCTGAGCTATTCAAAATCTTAAAAGACGATGCAGTAAAAGTGCTACACTCAATTTGGCAGCAAATTTGGAAAACTCAACAGTGGCCACAGGATTGGAAAAGGTCAGTTTACATTCCAATTCCAAAGAAAGGCAATGCCAAAGAATGTTCAAACTATCGCACCATTGCACTCATTTCACATGCTAGTAAAGTTATGCTTAAAATCCTACAAACTAGACTCCAGCAGTATGTGGATCGAGAACTACCAAAAGTACAGGCAGGATTTCGAAGAGGCAGAGGAACTAGAGATCAAATTGCCAACATACGCTGGATCATGGAGAAAGCTAGGGAGTTCCAGAAAAACATCTACTTCTGCTTCATTGACTATGCTAAAGCCTTTGATTGTGTGGATCACAAAAATTGTGGCAAGTTCTTAAAGAGATGGGAGTACCAGACTATCTTATTTGTCTCTTGAGAAACCTATATGCGGGTCAAGAAGCAACAGTGAGAAACGGAACGGAACCACTGATTGGGTTCAAAATGGGAAAGGATGTCCGGAAAGGCTGTATACTGTGGCCTGCTATTTAACTTATATGCGTAGCACATCATGCGAAAGGCAGGGCTAGATGAATCAAAAGTTGGAATTAAGATTGCCGGGAGAAATATCAACAACCTAAGATATGCAGATGATACCACTCTAATGGCAGAAAGTGAAGAGGAACTAAAGAGCCTCTTGATGCGGGTGAAGAAGGAAAGTGCAAAAGTTGGCTTGAAACTCAACATTAAGAAAACCAAGATCATGGCATCCGGCACTCTCAATTCCTGGCAAATAGATGGGGAAGAAATGGAGGTAGTGACAGATTTTATTTTCCTGGGCTCCAAGATCACCGCAGATGGGGACTGCAGCCAAGAAATTAAAAGACGCTTGCTCCTGGGGAGGAAAGCTATGGCAAATCTAGACAGCATACTAAAAAGCAGAGACGTCACCCTGCCAACAAAAGTGCGTATAGTCAAGGCTATGGTTTTCCCAGTTGCAATGTATGGCTGTGAAAGTTGGACCATAAGAAAGGCTGAGCACCAAAGAATTGAGGCCTTTGAACTATGGTGCTGGAGAAGACTCCTGCGAGTCCCCTGGACTGCAAGGCGATCAAACCGGTCAGTCCTAGAGGAGATCAACCCTGACTGCTCTTTAGATTTTAGAAGGCCAGATCCTGAAGTTGAAACTCAAATACTTTGGCCACCTAATGAGAAGGAATGATTCACTGGAGAAGAGCCTAATGCTGGGAAAGATAAAGGGCAATAGAAGAAGGGGACGACAGAGAATGAGGTGGCTGGATGGAGTCACTGAAGCAGTAGGCGTGAGCTGAAATGGACTCCAGAAGATGGTAGAGGACAGGAAGGCCTGGAGGAACGTTGTCCATGGGGTCGCGATGGGTCGGACACATCTTCGCAACTAACAACAACAAAGATTTTTCTCCTTTTTGAGTGAGAATTTAGTCCATTTATATTCATTGACAAAATGCCACTCTCCTTCTCCATCTCTTTCAATTATATCTAGTTTTTAATCTTCTAGTCAATCTTATCTGTCTCTGATCCCTTGGTATTGCTCCTTCTTCTGTATATGTGTTTTTAATTTCTTCCTCCTCTCTTGGTTTAACTGCACCTTCTACTGCCATTTCTTCTTGTTTCTCTGTTTCTCTCTTTGTACCAGATTCAGAGTCACCTCCTTCCAGAAATGCTCTATGGTTGTCGAAGAATTCCATTGCTTTAAGTGGCGTATCCAATCTATATCTTTTCATATCCCAATAGATTAAAATCCCTTCTGGAATCAGCCATCTGAAATTCACTCCTTTTGCAATTAATTTCCTAGTTAGAAACTGGTATTCTCTTCGGGATTCTCTTATTCTCCTAGGAATTTGTTTGAGGACTACAATTTCTTTTTCTTTGTATTTCAAAGGTTCATCTCTTACTCTTCTCAGAATCTCGTCTCTTATGGATCTTTTGAGAAATCTAACATGTACTTCCCTGGGGACTTTATTTCTTCTAGCATAGTTTGAGTTGACTCGATAAATCTAATCTATTTCTCCTTCCATTTGCTGTTTCCCAATTCCTAATGCGTCTGCCAATAATTCTGTTATCAAGTTTAGGAGATCCTCTTCCTTATCTTCCATTATATTTTGAAATCTTAAAAAGTATGAGGCTCTTTCCATCTCCATCCCAGCTATCGAGTCTTCTAGTTCTCCATTTATTTACATCAATTTCTGATTTTCATCTTTTAAGACTTCTAATTTCTTTTTCTTTTTTTTCTATAACAAGTTTTATTGAATTTTTTTTTAATTTTACAGCCAAGTGCTTAAGACTCATCGTGGAGATAGGGCACTCCGTAAAACAAAATAGAACATACAATCATGCATAAACAATTTACACTTTTTTTTTTAAATCCTCCCTCTCTATTTTATCCATCAAAAGAGCAAGAACAAACAAACAAAACCAAACTATCAACGATATTTCCACCCATTTTAAGCTTAATTAACTATTAGCATATTCCAACCAGCATTACATAGACATATAGAATACGGTTCGAGTATCCATATAATAAAGACCATATTATTCCAAATATTCAGTTTATATTTCTCAATTAAGTTCTATCTCTTATTCTATCTCACATACATATTTTATCAGTGAATATAACTTTACGTTTCCAAACCATTTTGGATTAGCTTAAATTGTTTCTAATTATTTCTAAGTTAAACATATATAAGTATATTTTAAAATTTCTCCACTATATTCTATTTCCTATATTCTAAACATTTTTATAAATCAATCCATTCTTTAGTCATTGCATGTAAACATATCATTAGTATTTCACCAGTCTCAATACAACTCCTGAATTTCGCTTTTCCAGTTTTCCATAGTTACTATTCCAGACCATAATCAAATCCATAATTCAAATCAATATTGGTCAGACTAAAATCTTAAACTTTAAAGATCTCAAAAATATTAGCTCACTTAAAGTCTTTAAAAACCATTTTACCCATCAAATAAATTTTTAACACTCATTTTAAACCTAATTCTAGCTTTCTTTTTATGCCAAGCAGGTTTCCACAATACAGCTTTCAGCTCCTCCCATCTTGGTATTTGGTTATACACATTTTCCCACAGTTGCGTCTGATCATAGTCTTCTTCTCTTTTTCCCAATATTGTCTGCACTATATACTCAGTCTTAGCCAGTGTGGTGATTATTCATTGTTTATATGTACTATCAGCATTTTTAATGTCTCGTATTAGAGAGTCCATTTCTGTTGTTTTTACGTCTATAGATGTTTCAATTAAGTTCTGCTTTTGGTCTTCAAAAGTCTCCATCCTTTGTGTATAAAGTGTAACATCTTCCTCTTCAGTACATTGTAAATATAGATCTTCCATCTCATTAAATTGTAAATCCAATTGTATATCATGCTCAGTTAAAGTTTGAAATCCAGTTTTTTGCTCTAAACCAACCTCATTCCTTAGTGTCCTAAACTGTTCTTTTAATTCTTTCCTTGTTTCCAAAATTTTTGCTAATATCAATCCATAATTGAGCTGTGAATAAGCTTCCATCCTTCTCTCCTTTTTTTTTCTCTCTATAATAAGAAAACAGCAGTTTCTGGGCGTAGCACCAGGTTCAAAAGTTCAGCTACCATGGCAACGTTATGATAAGACATTCTGGGCTTCACGCCAGTTTCCAAGATAGATACAATGTAGCCCTCCAATCCACATCTCAGTAGCCAAGGCAGTTTTTTTTTCTTTTCCTTTTTAAAGTGGATAAGAATGTTCAGAAGGGGGGGGAGGAAGAAAAAACACTCCACCCCCCTCCCTAGAATTTCCACTTAAATTTAAAACAGGCAAACAAAGAGGAAAAGTCACAATAAGGCTTTTTTCTTCTCTTTTTTTTTTCCAGGATCCCCCGGATTCCAACAGCTCAAATACACAATAGCAAAGTCACTTTTTTCCCCCGAGTGTTCAAACGCTGCTTTTTTAAGGAAGGGAATAGTTTCTAAAAGCTTTAGGGAAGTAAGGAAGGTAACAAGAGGGAAGGAAAGTTCTCACCCGGATCTTCCACGGTGGTTCTTTGTGCTTAGATGTTGCTGTGACTTTCGGCTGGAGCAGCTGAGTGATCGGCCATGTTACTGGCTGATCTTTTCCCCGTTGGCCCAAAGGTGATTTTCTCGGACCTCAGAGGGAGCCGCCGCTCCCTCCGAGATCAACGAGTGCCCTCCTCTACGGTGGTCGCCCCTACAGGGCGACTTTCGACCCTGTCCAGGGTCTACCGGCGGGGGGAAACCGGACGGCCAAGAGAACGAATTCTCTGCACGTCCGCGGGCGCTGCCACCGGATCCGGAAGTCAAGACTTCTAATTTCTGATCAACCTCGGTTGATTTATCTTCTGCTTTTTGGATTCTTTGTTGATTATCTTTAATCATCTGTTTAAAATTTTCAAATTGAGAGTCCATGTTGTTAATTTTTTGATTCATTTTATCAAAATCACTTCTCATCTCATGATTTCTCATTGTAACCGCCATGTGCATAGCGATTGCCTCTTGAATTGCTTGTAGAGTCACTTGAGTTTCCTTTTGGAAGTTAGTAGCCTTTTCTTGTTGGAGCATTGTATCAATTGATCTCTGATAGACTGGACTTGCAGAAGCAGAAGAGGGAGCAGAAGATCCTTTTTTTCCAACTCTAGATAGATTAGGGATGCTCATCTTTATCTTTTGATCATACTTTATAATCCACTAAGTAAATCAAAATTTATAATCCAACAGGCTCCTAACAAATAGGAGAGGTAAATAATAAAAATAGTGAGTGGTAAAAAAGAGCAAAAGGGAAAAAAGAAATAAAAAGGAAGAAGAAGAAGAAGAAGAAAAGAAAAAAAGGAATATATATATATATATACCAAAATTTGTAATCCAAAGTGTTCTGTTCAAAGATATTTCTTGTTATTCACTCTTTCAAAACAGCTTGTAAAAATTCCAGGTCAAGCTGTATTTGTAATCCAGTGAAGTCAGATGACTTCAAAAACAATTTTTATTTATAATTGTAATCCATCCTGTAGAAAAGGGCAATCCAAAAAGAGTCTTTTCTTTTTCAGCCACAATCTTCAGGACTATAAATGCCAAGGACACCAAAATGTTTAAACTATAAGCTGTGTCTGGGCATACAGCCAAGTTTTAAAACTCCAATCAAAACAACTCAGTAAGATAAAGAAAAGAGAAAAAAAAGCAAGATTAAATGTAGTTCTCAGTTTTGCCACTAGATGTCATTAGATGTCCATTCCCACCATACTTTAAAAAAAGTTTAAGAAGTTAAAACCCGATGGTTTCCAAACAACGAATAAACAAAAAAGATTTATAAATCCAAAAGTTTTCCAAATTATCCTTCTTTTATGCCTCAGTTATCTTCACAATATTGTTATAGGTCAGTTTTAATTTCCCCAAAGCTTAAACCGCCGCTTATAGTTCAGGAGGGAGGGGTAAGGAAAAAAGCCCCCCCTCCCTGGAGCTGGGGGATTTCTTGCTTTTGAATGCTTTTCCCCAGAACCGGTATTTTCACTTGTAGAGAGATAAGGAAAGTAGTCTCACCTGGATCAGCTGTTTTGCTTTCTGCTTTTAGAATTCGTTGTCTCCGACGATCAACTGCTTCTGGCTGACCGCATGGGTGCGGTCAGCCTTTCTTCCTGCCGGTCCCGAGGGCTCCTTCGGATCAAGCGGGCCAGCTACTGCTGGCCCGCAATCTCCAAAGTTTCACCCTTTGGCCAGTCGCCTCTACGGGGCGACTTTCGGTCCTATTGGACTCCCCAGCTGGTAGAAATCAGGCTTGAGGAACGGAGCTTCATTCCCCAGTGCTCATCTTGCAGCGACGTCACCGGAATAATAGGAGCAAATTATGAGAAAGATTGTATATATTTAATTTTACACGTACTAACTGCAGCAAGAATAGTATTTGCCCAACATTGGAAAAATGAAAATTTACCAACTGAAGAAGTATTAATTAAGAAAATTTTAGAGTGTGTGGAAATGGACAGATTAACTTTAAAGATAAAAGAGAAAGAAGACTCAGTGTATTTTAGAACATGGGATAATTTCTATCAATGGCTAGAAACATGAGTTCGAAAGGAATGTGATATGTAACCTTGAATATATATTAGTAAGAAGAAGACTATCGAGCGATTAATTAAAATATTGTTTATGATAATTAAATATTATCTATTATTTCTTGTTAAATACATGAACCCAGACATTATGCTGTTTGCTAAATATTGAGAATGCTATTTGGAAAAACCCTAACCCCAACCCCAACCCTAATCCTAACCTGAACCCAAATCCCAATCCCAATCCCAATCCCACCTCATCCCTAACCCTATAATATAATAATAATAATAACTTTATTATGGTCATAGACCAGCAATAGATATCACTTTTTACAATATATTAAGAAAAATATAAAATAAAAATAGTACTGACATTAATAATAAATAATAACATCCCTGTTAAAAAAATACGTTCTCAAACTGTTAGGATCACTCCCTAGTTTACGTGAGTGGAAAGTCGATACGTGTGTGAGTAAATGTAATGTTCCAAAAATTATTAGAGATATCTCCAAAAAATTGGCACAAGTTTATGGCTATAAATCTGTAACCAATTTTTTTCTTGTGAACATTGCTGCAACACAGTATTTTGCCACTGAATGCGTGATGGAAGGGTTTGAGTCCTGGAGGAGAAAGCCTACATAAAAATTGTCTGCCCTCCCTGGCAATCTCTCTAATAAGGAAAGAATATATGCTGACCTATAAACTCGGTATAACTCACAGTACAATAAAACATGTGAGATGTCTTCGACTTCTCCTTTACCACATATACATACCCGTTCTGCTATTGGTGTTCTCTTATACCTGCCCTGGAGGAGTGCTGAGGGAAGAATGTTAAATCTGGCTCTGAAGAAAGCTATTCTTTGTTTTGGGAAGGTCAGATCATTCAGATATCTTGCCGATTCCCACACACCCTGTTTGATTCTATCCCTAATGTGGCGAGGTAACCTATTTAGTTCTTCTTGGAACTCCATGTCCTTTATTCTATTGGATACTACTTGCTTTGCTTGATCAAAGCCTAGGGACATTAGGAATACCGAAGAGAGCCCATAAGAGCCCAGTTTATGATCTATCGCCTGCTTCCAGGGGGAGGGGAAGTTGTCAGTCAGCACTAATGGGGATAGTCCCTCTGGAAAGAAATACATTTTAAGCCAGTGAATGATCATCATCTTCCAGGCTCTTACCTGAATTTGGGGCATGCCTGTCTCAATTCTTAATTGGGCATTTGGGGTTCCTTTGGGTGCAGCTAAGATGGCTCGCAGGAATTTCGTTTGTATGGTTTCAAGCAAGTTTTTCTTTGCAAGGATTCCTGTTTGTGCCCCATATAGAATTTGCGCCAATGTTTTGGCCTCGAAAAGTTTTAAGGCAGCCGGTACCAATTGACCTCCGCCTGTGTAAAAGTAATGCCTGATTGCATTCAAGGACCTATTGGCTGCTTGCAATGCATGATCCAGGTGTGCCCTCCATGTCCCCTGCGAGTGAAAAACCACCCCAAGGTATCTAAATGTTCTAAATGTTCTAAAAAGATGGCGGCGCCTTGCTTGGCTGCGGCTGCTTCAGCTCTCAAAGGTGTGGGGGTTAGGGAGGGAAATGTACAATCCGGACTGAAACACTTTTCGGAAATAGGGACAACTAAGCTGAGTTGGGCTGCTAAACTTTCATACGAACGTCAGTCCATATTGGAGATGAAGAGATTCAGCGTGGAAGGAACAGTGGAGAAAACTGTTCAGGAGAGACTGCATGGCTTCGGATTACTGCGAAGGAGGAGGAGAAAATCAGGGACGAAGTTGCCGGCAGCTGACACGGAGGGTGAGAGATCAGCTGAAATATCTGGAGGAGCTGGGAGGAAGAAAAGGAATTGCTGGAGGGGGAAACAGCATCGTGCTCAGTGTTTTGAGCAGCAAAAGCAGCAAAGGCAGCGTTTCGGGCTGCAGGGGCAGAGTGGAGGAGCAGCCATTGAAGCTGGGAAGTTTCCCTCCGCTGCTGTTTATCTCCAGAAGAAAAGGAGGAGGTGCGACCGGAAGAGGAAGCGTGGCAAACGTGGAGGCCTAACATCTAGGCTGAAAGCTAGACCTTACAGAGTGTCTCTTCCATCTATTTTGTTTGCAAATGCTCGCTCCTTAGAACCAAAAATGGATTACTTAAGGCTGGATTTAACAACAAATCAGGAGGTGAGAAATTGCTGTGTTATTATTGCAACAGAGACTTGGTTAAAGCCCTCTGTTCCAGATAGTGCTGTTAGCTTGATGGGATTTTCAACATTTCGGTTGGACAGGAGTTCTACTCTTAGTGGCAAATCCAGGGGAGGGGGTGTCTGTTTTTATATAAATGACAGATGGTGTAATAATGCCAAGGTGGTTTCAAGTCTGTGCTCCCCAGATGTGGAGCTTCTGACCATCAAATGCAGACCCTTCTATCTGCCTAGAGAATTCTCTGTTACCATTATCACAGCTGTGTATATCCCCCCTGATGCAAACAGAGAAGAGGCCCTGAAGGTTCTACACCATACCATCAGTGACTTACAAACTACTCACCCAGAAGGTGCATTTATTGCTGTGGGAGACTTTAACCAAGTGGATTTGAAAGCTACCCTGCCACATTTCCATCAATATGTGGACTTTGCAACCAGAGGGGACAATACACTGGATCTTGCTTATTCCAACATCAAGAAGGCTTTCAAAGCTATCCCCCGCCCTCACCTGGGCTCCTCTGACCATCTCTCAGTGCTGCTTATTCCAGCATATAAACCTTTATTAGTCAGAGTGAAACCTACAGTAAAGCAGGTGAGGATTTGGACAGAGGGAGCTATAGAAGCATTACAAGACTGCTTTGAATGTACAGATTGGGGCATGTTTAAGGAAGCAGCTACTGATAACCAACATACAAATGTTGAGGAGTATGCCACCACGGTGTCTGCATATATCCAAAAGTGCATAGAAGATGTCTGTGTCCTGAAAAGCTTTGTTGTGAGGGCGAATGAAAAACCGTGGCTGACTTATGAGGTCCGCAAGATGCTGAAAGCACGGAATGTGGCTTTTAAATCTGGGGACATGCTGGCACTTAGAACAGCCAGAGCAAATCTGAAAAGTGCCGTAAAAGGTGCAAAGCAAGCCCATTGCCAGAAAATTCAGAACTTTTTTCAGGACCAAACAAACACCAGGCAAATGTGGCAAGGGATCCAGGCCATTACGGATTACAAGGTGGCTCCATCGAGATGTAAGGATGACACAGACTTCCTAAACAAACTGAATGCATTCTTTGGTAGATTTGAGGCATCAAATAGTACTCCTGCTAGGAAAGCTGTGCCCCATCCTGATGAGCAAGTGCCTAGCTTTGATGTCACCTCTGTCCGGAAAACACTGCAGACAGTTAACATTCGGAAAGCAGCAGGCCCAGATAACATCCCTGGACGTGTCCTCAGGGAATGCGCAGAGGAGCTGGCTTGTGTTCTCACTGATATTTTCAACCTCTCATTGCAGCAGGCAGTGGTCCCATCGTGTTTTAAGATGGCCATCATCTTGCCAGTGCCAAAAAAGTCCACAATTACAGGCCTCAATGATTACCGTCCGGTTGCACTGACATCCACCATCATGAAATGCTTTGAGAAGCTGATAAAAGACACTATTGTATCTAGCCTCCCGCCAGCATTTGACCCGCTTCAGTTTGCCTACCGACCAAATCGCTCTACGGAGGATGCTATTTCTTCCGTTCTCCATCTGAGCCTGAAGCACTTGGAGGAAAGAAATACTCATGTGCGTTTGCTGTTTGTCGACTTCAGTTCGGCGTTTAACACAATCATTCCCCAGCATCTAGTAGACAAACTGGGCCTTTTAGGCTTAAACACTCCTTTGTGCAACTGGATTCTGGATTTTCTTACCAACAGGCCCCAATATGTGCGAGTTGGAACAAATACCTCAAATACCATTTTCTTGAGCACAGGTTCTCCTCAGGGCTGCGTCTTAAGTCCGCTGCTGTTCACCCTGTTGACCCATGACTGCTGTGCTAGGTTTGCCACCAACCATATTGTGAAGTTCGCAGATGATACAACAGTAGTGGGCCTTATTCAGGATGACAAGGTGGAAGCTTACTGCAAGGAGGTTAAGGGGTTGGTGAACTGGTGTAAGGAAAACAGCCTAGTTTTAAATACAAGAAAAACCAAAGAGATCATTGTTGATTTCAGAAAGGGCAGGCACAGCCACATTTCTGTGTGCATTAATGATTCACCTGTGGAGATGGTTACCAGCATCAAATTCCTGGGTGTGCAGCTAACGAGTAGGCTGACTTGGTCGCTAAACAGTGAGAAACTGGTGAAGCGGGCACAGCAGCGCCTGCATTTTCTGCGTCGCATGAGAAAAGCACATCTTCCTTCCCCTGTCCTGACCACTTTCTACAGGGGGACAATCGAGAGCATCCTGTCATACAGCATCACAGTCTGTTTGGAGGCATCACTGCTTCAGACAGGAAGGCGTTGCAGAGAGTGGTGAGGATGGCCGAAAAGATCATTGGCAGTTCCCTCCCTACCATCCAGGACATAGCACAGAAGCGTTGCTTGAGCAGGGCCCGCAAGATTTTCTGGGACACTACCATCCTCTTCACGACCTGTTTTCCTTGTTACCTTCTGGGAGGAGGCTTCGTGGTATCCGTAGCAGAAATCCAGATTCAGCCATAGTTTCATTCCCATACAGCCATTAACCTTGCGAACTCTCAAACTCCTCCTTGCGTTATATATTCAAGATGGACAGTATTTAAATATTTATTTGCTATGTATATGTAGGGATGTGGGTCTATATATATGTTGTACATAGTATGTTTAGGTGTGTGTCATGTATATGTTTCACTTTGAGAGCGGGCAACTAAATTTCATTTTTTATGTGTGCCATTGTGCCCACAATATAAAAATGACAATAAAGGTTATTTATCTTTATCTTTATCTTAACCTGTTCCAGACTGTGTCCTTCTATTTTCCAGGAGTATTGGCTGGGTCTTTCAGCAAAAACTAAAATTTTTGATTTATCAAAGTTAAGGACCAACTTATTCTGTTTGCAGTAGCCGAGTGTTGCCCTAATTGCTCTCTTCAGTCCTACAGGAGTTTGAGAAATAATGACCGCATCGTCGGCATATAGAAGGATCGGGATTTTACGATGTGCTAAGTTGGGCGGATGCAGATCAGGGTTCTGTAAGAGATCGATCAGGGGGTTGATATAGAAGTTGAAAAGGGAGGGGGACAGGATGCAACCCTGCCGTACCCCTTTTTGTACCCTTACTGAGCCGGTTAAGGTCCCTTGAGGATTACACCTCACTTTCAAGGTGGAATTGGTATACAATTTTTGTATGAGGAAAAGGAGGTGTTTATCGATAGTAGTGCCTTCTAATTTCTCCCATAGGGAGTTCCTAGATATTGAGTCGAAGGCCTGCTTAAAATCAAGGAAGGCCACAAAAAGAGAGGATTTTTTTTTATGTGTGTATTTTTGTACTAGATGGTGAAGTACCAAGATATGATCCACTGTTGATCTTCCTTCTCTAAAACCGGCTTGTTCATCTTTAATTATCCCCCCCGAAATTAGCCAATCCTGAAGTTTATAGTTTAAGTGTTTGGCATACATTTTACTAATAACACTCAGAAGACTAATGGGTCTATAATTGCCAGGGTCATTTCTACTGCCTTTTTTATAGATTGGTATGATAATTGCTAATCCCCAATCTCTTGGCATATGACCCGTTCTATCTATATATGTAAACAGAGATGCTAAAAGTGGAGCCCACCAACTGGGATTATTTTTTATTATTTCTGGCAGGACATTGTCAGCACCAGGTGCCTTATTAGCCTTGAGGGCTCCAATCAATCGGGATATCTTGCCTGGTGTAACAGGGGGCCAATAAGGGGTTTGGTCCAAATTAATTTGGCTCTCATAAGTTACATAGTCGGGGTCTGCATAAAGCTTTCTAAAATATTCTTCCCAGGCATGAATCGGTACCTGATTAGTTGGAGGTAGGGGGGATTTCCCCAATCCTCTGGTGATGTGCCAAAAAAGGGATGTATTTTTTGTCCTGACTGATGCAATTAGTCTATGCCAAGACTCCATCTGAGCCGCCCTTTTCTTTTCTTTTAGAAGAGTCTTATATTGTGCCTTCAACTGCTTTAAGCAGTGAGTGTGATCCTCAGAAGGGGCATTTTTACTTTTCCTGTATTCCTTATTATATGTTTTTTTTAATTGCACGCAATCCCTGTCAAACCATTTTTTATTCTTTAAAACCAGCTTTTTGGGGTGAGCCGGTATTCTATTAGTGAGGACCGATTTAAAATTTAAAATTAGAGTTTCATACCCCTTTAAGTATGATCCTTCAAACTTATTCGTTAATAGAGATGTATGTAGTTCTATGGTTTCTGGGGCTAACATCCATTTAGTAACTTCCATTACATTTTTCTCTGTCCATTTAATTTTTATCTGGGTATTGTGTTTCTCTAACCTGGGTAGATAGGTTGAGCCAGCCCTTAGCAGTTTCTGGTGTAATGTAAAAGTAAGGGTTAGTGGATCGTGATCGCTTTCCAGTCGCGAGTCTACCTCCATTTTCTGCAGGAACTTCAGGAGGCCGTATGATACTATCCAATAATCCACTGTGGATGTTCTTCCTGCTCCCCGATACGTATAATCTGCTGGGTAGTCACCCCATGTGGAACCATTAAGGATACAAAGATCCAAGCGTACAGTCATCTGTCTTACACACAAACCTGCCCGATTTGCCTTGGTGTCTTTAAATTGTCTGGCAAACAGGGGTTCTCCTGGTACATTCTCTTCATAATAGATCTGAAATTGATTGAATAATGCTTGATCGCTTGGGCCCATCCTAGCGTTTAAGTCCCCCCCAATAATTATTGCTGCTGTGGGATATTTGTCTAAGCAGCCCAGGATAAAATCTTCTATACCCTCCCAGATCTTATTGATCAGATTATTCTTGTTGAGTGGGGGAATATAGATATTAAAAAGCAAGATCTCCACCTGTTTAAATAAAAGTAGGGTAGTTACAACCCATGGCTGAAGAGGTGGCAACAGTACACATTTAAAATACAAAGATGTGTTCACTAATGTCACAATGCCTCCTTTAGCTCTCCCACCCACCTTACTTGGAACTGCTGGGATAGAGTTACCCCAGTAACCATCTAACTGTATCTCTGTAGGGGCCCAGGTTTCCTGTAAAAAAAGAATGTCAAATTGCGATATATAGTCCAGAAAATGTTGGTCTTTTGATGGCACAGACCAGCCCGCTATATTCCAGGTTATAATGGAGAGGGGATCCTCTTTTGCAGCTCGTCAGGAGATTTGATTAACCCTATAAAAACTAATAAAATTTATACCAAAAAAGGTCCCTCCTTTACATTTACATTTCCAACATTCATTTGAAATACCTTTATACATTCTAGATAACTTATCTGGTGTTAAATACCAGCAATACATCATTTTGTAAAAAATTTCTTTTAGGTTATAATTTAATGTGAATTTTAAGCCTTTTATCCACATATTCTCCCACTGTTCAAACATCACATTATACCCAAAATTCCTTGCCCACTGGATCATACGGTGTTTTACATGTTCATTTTCCAAAATCAATTTTAATAATGTTTTATAGACCTTGGCAATTATATGATCATCACTACCACATAGTAGGATTTCCAATTCATTTTTAGCAAACTCAAAACCATGGCCTTTTTTGTCTAGTTTAAATCTTTCCTTCATTTGTTGATATGTAAACCAGTGACAAGGGTGACCTTCTAATTCTTCCCTAGACTTGAGGATGGGGTCTCCAGAATTGAAAGATACTATTTTACCATACGTCCACCAGTCCGGTTTCACCACCATTTCTTTTCTAAAAAAAGCTTCTTGGGGGGACACCCATAGGGGCAATTTCGTAAAATACTTGTTTTATATTCCAAACTCTTAATATGGTGCGTCTAATAAAATGATTATTAAAATCAACATTAACTTTATCATACCATAAACACCCATGTCATCCAAACCTTAATTCATGGCCTTCCAAATCGAGCAGCCTCTTATTCTGGAGGTTCACCCATTCTTTTAACCAAACCAAACAGCATGCATCAAAATACAATTTCAAATCTGGTAAACCCAGACCCCCTCTTTCCTTGGCATCTTGCAATAACTTATATTTGATTCTTGGTTTCTTTCCTTGCCATATAAATGTAGAGATATCCCTCTGCCACTGTTTAAATGGAATGTCTGTTGCAAGTATTGGTATCTTTGGTAAAACATTCATTTTAATTACTGAAATTCTGCCCAGTAATGATAAATGTAGTTTGTCCCATCTTTGTAGATCCTTTTTTATATCATTCCAATGAGGTACATAATTATTTTGAAACAGTTTTGTGTTTTTGTTTGTCAACATAACCCCCAAATATCTCACCTTTTTCTCAACCTTGAAACCAGACCTTTTCCTCAATATATCACTGTGGTGGCGAACCTATGGCACACGTGCCACAGGTGGCATGCAGAGCCCTCTCTGTGGGCACGCGCGCCGTCGCCCCAGTCCTAGGCCTTCATTCCCGTCCATGAGCAACCTGCATCAAAATCTCCCCAGGCAAGTGGCTTTTTAAGCTGGGTTTTATAAAACCTTTTTGCTTTAGGCCTCTGCCGCCGTGTGCAAAAAAAAAAAAGTTCAACCAATCAATCAATTTCAACTTCTCGTGGGAAAAAAAAAGATCTTGCAAAGTTGGAATTGATTGATTGAACTTTATTTTTAGTCCCACACAGTGGTGGAGGAAGTGACAGGGGACCGCGTCGGAGCTGGAAAGAAGGTGCCGCGTGGGGGTGGGGGGAGTGGCGGGAGCAGGACGCTCCATGCGAGGGTTGGGTCAGGGCGGTGGGAGCAGGGTGCTCTGTGCGAGGGTTGGGTCGGTGCAGTGGGAGAAGGACGCTCTGCGAGGGTTGGGTCGGTGCGGCGGGAGAAGGGCGCTCTGCGAGGATTGGGTCGGCATGGCGGGAGAAGGGTTGGGTCGGGGCGGCGGGAGCAGAACGCTGCGTGTGAGGGTTGGGGCGGGGCGGCGGGAGAAAGGCACTCTGCAAAGGTTGGGGCGGGGCGGCGGGAGCAGGACGCTCCATGTGAGGGTTGGGTTGGGGCCGCGGGAGCAGGGCGCTCTGCAAGTGTTGGGGCGGGGCATCGGAGCAGGGCGCTCTGCAGGGTTGGGTCGGTGTGGTGGAGCAGGGATCGCTCTGCGAGCGTTGGGGCGCGGCGGCGGGAGCAGGCGCTCGGCAGGGTTGGGTCGGGGTGGCGGGAGCAGGACGCTCTGTGAGAGTTGGTTCGGGGCGGCGGGAGCAGGGCGCTCTGCAAGGGTTGGGTCGGGGTGGCGGAGCAGGACGCTCTGTGAGGGTTGGTTCGGGGCGGCGGGAGCAGGGCGCTCCGTCCGAGGGGTGGGTTGGAGCAGTGGCGGCGATGGAGCACTCCGTTGGGTTATGGTGGGGAAAGTAGTGGCTGGCGGCATGGCCCTTCTCACAGCATTTTTTCCCCCTGACCTTTAAACCATTTTTTAAAACACAAGAGTTGTAATCACGGAAAGCCAACCCATGGCTGAATGGAATACGTTGGCCTCCTTGAACTTACCATCTTACCACACGTCAGTAACAACCCCAGAAAAACCCCACCCCAGTGGTGGGATTCATTCCATAGAACTGGTACCTAATTTATTTTGAGTTCGGAGAACCGGCCCAGAAATGGCCAGACTAGCATGCATTCACGTGCCTCCCATCCCTTCCTTCCTTGCTGCAATCTGGCTTTGCAGCAAGCAAGGCGGTTGGATGCACGTGAGTGCATGCTAGTCTGGCATCTCAAAAAAACGGGTTTTTTTCCGTGCTCCTGACAGTGAAAATCCTCCACCTTACCTGAGACCGGGTTTTTTTTCTCCACTCGATGTTCGCTGCCAGACTGTTTTACTTGATGCAGCAGAATGGAAAGGATCCGCATTCTGCAGCAAGTAAACTTTAAAGAAAGTTTAAAAATGTGGCAGAGAAAATCCTCCACCTTACATGGGATCAGGGTTTTTGTCTCTGCTCCCCTTGGCTGTTCGCTGCCAGACTGTCTGGCAGCAAAAAGCCAAGGAGAGAGGAGAAAATCCTCCCCTTACGTGGGATGGGGGGGTGGTTTTCTCTGCTCTCCAAGGCTTTTTGCTGCCAGCAAGTAAACTTTAAAGTTTAAAAAGTATGGCAGAGAAAACAATCCACCTTACGTGGGATCAGGGTTTTTTTCTCTGCTCCCCTCGCACACCTCAGTACCTACCACAGCCGCCAGCCACTCGCGCAGGTCCATTAGGCCACCGCCCAGAGCTGCACACCCGCCTAGCACAAAGGAGGTGAAGCGGTCAGCTAGGAAGCCCCGCTTAGAGGTGGTAGAGTACGCCCAGGGTCAGCAGGCAAAAGACCACCCCGAGCAGGGAAAGCCGGATCCCCATCGGCGTCATGGCTGCCCAGGCCCAGCAGAGATGGGTGGAGGCACACAAGCCTAGCTGGGACTGGGGGGCCATGGCACCAATGGAGATCCGGCTTTCCCCGCTTGGGGTGGCCTTTGGCTTGCTGGGCGTGGGCGTGCTCTGGCACCTCTACTTGAACTTGCTAGCCGGCCGTTTCACCTCCTTTGTGTTGGGCGGGCCAGGTGCTCCAGGCAGCGGTGGTAGCCTAATGGACCTGCATGAGCTGCTGGCGCCAGCAGCCCAAGGCAGGGCTAAGGTGCGTCGGGTGTGCAAGGGGAACAGGCTCCACGTGCAGGCCAAGGGCAATATCTGCGAGGGGGCCAAGGAGATGACCAGCAGCAACTTGCTCTCCAACCACAAGCAAAAACAGATGGGACGGAGTAGGCATGTCCGGTGGTCTGCATCACGCGCTTCCCCCCTCCCCTACTCCGCCTGCTGCTGGAGGGCTGGCCCGGTATTGGCAGTGGGCTGCGGAGCCCCAGAGTGCACCGGTCAAGGGGCCAGCAGGCTGTGGCTGCTGACGGACACTGTTGGCCCCCATGCTCTTACTGTGTGCAGGGGCCGATGGTGTCAGGCAGCAGCCGCCCCGGCCCCTGCCTCGCTTTGCGGCAATGGCACATCTGCCCTGCCCCCTGCCTCACCTCGCCTCACCTGCATCACGCACTTTCCCCCTCCCCTACTCCGCCTGCTGCTGGAGGGCTGGCCCTGCCCCCTGCCTTGCCTCGCCTCACCCCGCAGGACGAGCCTCCTGCCCACCGTCCCACCCACCAGAGACCCCCTGGATCTCCCCTAACCCTGCCCGGCCCCCACAGGCATCCCTCCCCACTGCCATGCCCACCCAGACTGCCATGCCCACCCTGGACACACCCACCCAGGCTGCCACGCCGACCGTAGCCATGCCCACTGAGTGGGCCATGCCCACCTGGCACCCAGCGATACGTAAGTGGGTTTTGGGTTGCAGTTTGGGCACTCGGTCTCTAAAAGGTTCGCCATCACTGATATATCACCATCCTAGGAAGACATATTCTTGATCAACATTGTTGTTTTCTGTTTGTTTATTTTAAAACCTGCTAGAACCTCAAACTCATTTAATTTCCTCAACATATATTCTATCTTGTTTTTTGGGTCTTGTAGGAATATAACCAAGTCGTCAGGAAATGCCCTCAATTTGTAAACTTCTTTCTTGATATTTATACCCATTATTCTCTCATCTTGCCTAATGTCTCTATTTAAAACTTCCAACACCAAAATAAACAACAAGGGAAACAAGGGGCATCCTTGTCTCGTACCCTTTTGAATATCACATGGATCGGTTAAATCACCATTAATAACAATTTTTGCTTGCTGTGACGTGTAAATAGCTTTAACTCCTTGAATAAAGCTCTCTCCAAAGTCCATTTCTTCCAGGACTTTAAACATAAAAGTCCAATTTAAATTGTCAAAGGCCTTCTCTGCATCTAGGAATATTAAAGCTGCCTGTTTCTCACTGTGGTATTGTAAGTATTCAATGATATTCAGAACAGTCCTCACATTATCCCTTAACTGTCTTTTTGGCAGAAAGCCAGATTGGTCTTCATGAATATATACCCGTAAAATCTTCTTTAGTCTTTCTGCCAAAATTGCAGCAAAAAGTTTATAGTCATTGTTCAGTAGTGAAATTGGGCTATAATTCTTTGTCTTTGTAGGGTCTTGACCCTCCTTCGGTAATAACACAATATTGGCTTCCTTCCATGTTTGGGGTATCCTTCCCTCCTGAAGTATATCATTCATTATGTCCTTTAGTGGCTGTAGAAGTTCCTCCTTGAAGCACTTATAGTATTGATTTGTAAGGCCATCTGGTCCTGGAGCTTTACCTGGTTTCATTTTTTTAATAGCTTCTGATATTTTGAAGACTGTTATTGGGTCATTCCTAAGTTGCCTCTGGGATTGTGATAACTTAGGTGATATTTGTCTTAAAAGATATTAATCTATTTTAGACCTATCGAACTCCTGTTTTTTATACAAGTTAGAATAAAAATTGTGGAAAGTCTTTTTAACAAGTTCATTATCAGTTATTACCTTATCCCCTCCACAAATTTTCTCAATCATTTGCTTCTCCTTTTCCTTCCTTAGTTTATATGCCAACCATCTCCCTGGTTTATTTGCAAATTCAAAATGTCTTTGTTTCACATACTTCGTTTTTGTTTCTATTTCTTGAACTGTTAACATAGACAGTTGTTGCCGTAACAATTTAATTTGATGTGAAATTTTTACATCTGTAGGTCTCTTTTGCAACTTAATTTCTTTCTGTCTAATCTCATCTAATATTTTTTGCATCTTTTCCAGGGATTTCTTCTTCTCTAAACAATTCTACTGTATGAAACAACCCCTCATAATGGCCTTACTTGCATCCCACACAGTTGTTAAAGCTGTTTCTCTACCTAAATTATTATCAAAATACTCTTTTAATTTCTTTTTATAGTCTTTCACAATGTTCACAAGATGTTGTCTTTTCTTCTCCAAAACCTTGCTGAATAGCACTGTGCCTAATTTCCTAAGTCCGCCCCCCTCCTGGTTCTTCACAATAGTGACTGTTAGTTCTAAAGCGTTCCTCCGTAATATCTCCACATTGCTTTGTAGTTGTTAGGATTCTTACTTATTATAGTACAAAGGACATATTGAATGCAGAGTGAAAAAAAGGAGTCCAGCCTTACATTTCAATTATTTTGGAGGGGTTGGGAGCAAACCTTATCAAAATTCATAATAACATGGATTTCTAAAATAGTCAATATGTATGTGAATTACATGCCCTACCTTGCATTTCCATGTCTTATGTTCCACATGTTGTGGATGGATGCTGCTCCATTTCCTGCTCCTGCTCCTCCCCGGTACCATGTGTAGTGTTCAATTGTGGTTCACCACCCCATTGAGCTCCTTGTGAAACAGTGGCCCTTGGGAATTTAGCATGCATCTGGCCATTCCACAATTCTGTAAGGAAAGTACAGCAAGGAGCCTTTGTCTTCTCACATTCGTTACAGTAAATACTACTTACTGATTGTAGCCTGAAGTAGGAGACCTTCCTTACACATTACTGTTTGGTGATTGGCACTCATTACAAACCTAACAGTCATTTTTTATACACCAGCATGCCT